>RJWM01020998.1:0-36026 GCA_004363535.1 Dasyprocta punctata
AGAAGGCAGGTGAAGGGATTAACAAAAAAACTGTACTATGCACATGCATCCACTCCCCAAGATGATTGTAAACTGCATGAATTAAAAACACATACTAACAATATTTTTTTAAAAATTTTAAGCTATAACTAAGAATATTGGGATGGCTTTTGTGTAGTACAGACAAACTAAGTACTTGGGGTAAAGTCTCAGTCTTTTTTTTTTTTTTCTTGCTTGCTACAAAGAACTATTTACCACTATCAGGTAAATATTTATCTATATATTTTTTATTTTCTCTTTTATTCATTCTTTTACCTTTAAATAATGATTTTGTAATCTGTTTTACATATTTTGCAACTATTTGAGAGATTTTCCTGAACGGTATTCTTAACCTGATTTTCTTTCTTTCCTTCTATTTATTTTTTTTTAATACTGGGAAACATGGTAATCAGTAGAGACAGTGCCCCATATCTAGCTTTATTTCTGACTGTTTTGTGTTCAGATTGGAATATGGCTTTAGCTGCTGTGATGAATCAGAAACTGCCTCCTTCTCCCTATCCACCCCTCCTTCCACACCCACTGCATCCTGGGAATTATACTTGGCAAATTATTTTGTTGGATATGTTACTTGTTGAGTTGACATCAGAGCTATAATCTGGAAGTTTGTCTAATTGGGCTGATTAGTTTTGGTCTTGTGGTCTTGAAAGAACCAAGAAATAAGTCTGAAATATCAGATACATTCATCAGCCAAGATAGGGAGGTGTTGATGGCTTCCCTTTCATGTAAATCCAAATGGCTGTGGCATGTTTGGCTCATATTCTTTTGATTTGTGATTTAATTTTTACAAACTGTAGGAAGAAAACTGCTGCCAATGTTATGGTTTGAAGAGCTGGTTTTTCTCTCCAAAGGCACAGAAACTGTAGTATAAT
Organism: Dasyprocta punctata; assembly: GCA_004363535.1. Classification (NCBI taxonomy): domain Eukaryota; kingdom Metazoa; phylum Chordata; class Mammalia; order Rodentia; family Dasyproctidae; genus Dasyprocta; species Dasyprocta punctata. The sequence goes on from RJWM01020998.1 coordinate 909, forward strand.
GATGGGGCTCAGATAATGAGGTGAGGGAGGGAAAGGAGAAGGTTGGCAAGACAGTGTGCCTCTTTCTGCCATTTTGCAGGAAATCAGAAATGGCAAAAAATAAGAAAGAAAATCTGCGTATCATTCTTGTCTGCAGAAGTTTCCTCAGTCTCTAGTGGGTCCTGTGTTTTTTCTTAAGCTTTCCTTGATGGCACTTAGCCTGAGGAGGACCACCTGAGGGGCATGTACTGTCCCTGAAAGAAATATGACTCTTAAGATTAGTAATATTTAGAGTTCTACTGAATGCCTTCTCCTTCCCCAGATACTGGATCAGTTTCATCCATTAGAAAGTGAGGACACGGCAGTGTGACACTAAAATAATACACTCACTCTCTTTTTCTGGCAAATGCTCCCAAAACTGACCTGGGCTGTACTCCACCCTCCTCCCTTGCAGTCTGAGTCCTGGCTTACTCCTCAATTTGAGCTACATTTTCACAACTGGCCACTTACCTCTTGATCACAAATCAGATGGTGTTGACTTAGTCTTCATTCTCTTCTTGCCTGCTTCCTTTTTGTGGAATTCTTATTTATATTTATATTTATATTTATATTTATATTTGCATTTATACCCTGGGTCAGCAAGGTGAAGTGGTTAAGAGTGCAGGCTCTAGGGTCAAACCCTGCCCCCCACCATGGTGAGATCGGGACCTTAATTTCTCAGTAACTTGGTGTCCTATGTGCATCATAGGGAGCATAACTGTCCCCATCTCACAGTGTTAAATGAGTTAATACATATAAAGGGATTAGGCCTGGACTTGCTTCGGTTGTCACTATTGCTATCATCAATTTGGTTGTAACTACAATTATTACTAGTACAGTGGCACTTCAGTTTACTTAACTCATTTTATGATTTTGGAGAAGATAGCTGAGTTTGTGTTTGCACAGGGAAGATGCCTGTGATTGTGTTTGTCAAGTGATGTGAAGTTTGCAAACACAAACAAATTTTTTTCACATGCTTTTGTTTGTGACCCAAATCATTTGCAAACAGAAGCATCCATGAACCGAGCTATTACTACATTTATTATTAATACAACTACCTTCCTTGTATCTCTTTGCAGTCTCTCAATGGTTGTCTCACAATGCCCTCTGTCTTCTTCTGACCTCCCAAGCATATTTGTAATTTTGGGCCTGAAGTTTTTGCCTTGTTCCACGAAGGAAATCTCGTTTGTGTCAGATGCCTTGTGTACCCCTCAGAGCCTCTCAACCACACTTCCTCCTCCATATAATGCTGTGACGACTGTATCCCTGCAGGTTCAATCATTGTTTTAGTTCATTTTTATGTTGCTATTACAAAATCTAGGGTCAGGTAACTTACAAAGTAAATGGATTTATTTGGTTTATGATTCTGGTGACTGGCAAGTCTGAACAGCATGGGGCTGGTGTCTTTACTATACCATGGAAGAGAAATGGAAAGGAAAACATCGATACACCAAGAGTCACGTGAGAGCAAAGAAGTAAGAGAGGGAGGAGAAGCTGTGCTCACTCTTTTATAACCATCCATGTGAGAACTCATCTGGTCCTGAAAGAACTACACTAATCCTTTCCTAGAATAGTGCTCTTATGATCTAATCATCCTTCATCAGGCTTTACCATACTGGAAACTAAACTTCCAACATAAGAACCTATAGGAGACAAACTATATCTAAACAATATCAACCAACTTCACATTAGTGCAATACCCAGCCCCTCATTGTGTATCTATCACCTCTTGCTTCCATCACTGGCTTCTCTGCGGGATCGCCTACAGGAATCCTGCAATATAAGCATGCAGGTGAACCCATGCTCCTGAGGGATCCTTGACCAAAAAGAGGCAAGAGGAAATGGAAGAATGTTGCCTTGTCTTTCAGATCTTATGTGGGTGATTCTGAACCTCATTTCACATAGCTCCTCACAAAGGCACAGGACAAATACACCAGTTACCCATGGTAGAAGACAGTTCAACTGTGTTGAGGTTTCCTGCTTCCCTGTGTTTACTCCCTCCTAACTCCTCCTTGGGAAAAAATTTCCAGATAAATTTCCTGCACCACATCTTTGCTTCAGGTTGTTTAGAGAAGGAGCCAGGCTCAGACCTTCATCTATTCATTTATTAAGCAATATTTAACATCAAATATTCTTTCTGTGTGTAGTTTTCTTTCTCAAGTAGAGATTTCGATTCGTTTTTGGCATAAGACTGTTCACTGTGGTAAAGAGAGTCACTGGAATAGGCTGCTCTGGTTACATAAGTATCAGTAGCCACCAATGTTATTGGGTTAAACAGAAAATTATCCCTTCCTGAACACAGGTCAGGTGTTCAGTGTGCTGTTTTCTATATAAATCCCCACATACAATGTTGACTTAAGATAATCTTAAAATAAGCCAGGCGTGGTGGCGCACGCCTTTAATCCCAGCACTCGGGAGGCTGAGGTAGGAGGAACATTGTGAGTTCGAGGCCAGCTTGGGCTACAACACGAGCGCAAGGCCGGCCTGAGCTACATGGTGTGACCCTGCCTCAAGAAAGACTAGGGCTGGAAGTTTGACTCAATGGCTTAAGCACCTGTCTGGCAGGCATGAGGTTGTGAGTATGATCCCCAGTGCTGCAAAAAAAAAGATAATCTTGAAATAATCTTTTACTGATTTTTGCATTTGTTTTGTTTGGGGAAATAATTTTGTTATATGTTGGTTGGCGATTTTTTTGGTGCAGGTGACTATTTGAGGGGAGAAATGCTCTCTTGCTCACTTATGTGTGCTTTGCAATAGATTATACCAGTAATGTACCTGAAATATTGCTGTTCCTGAAGGACTCAAAGGGTTCTGATGTATGACAGAGTAAGAAGAATGGTTTGAAAAAGGTGAGAAATGGAAGAGAGAAATTAAAGAAGAAACTTTCTACAGGACTTTAGGAAGGGCTAAGATTTTCAGGGGCTAGTGATTACTTGCAGTAGGAAGTTGGAGATTAAGTTCTTCCCCATACTCCCTTTCCTACTTCTTCACTTTCCAATAACAATTCACACACCTCAGAAAAAGTGTCTTTGGCAGCATCAGAGGATTACCCTGCTTGGCAGGGACACTATTGTTCCTGAAGATCGCTGCTTGTAGATACACTGTTGTCTTGGACAGTTGAGGGCAAAACTTTAACGTGTGTGAAATGGAGGCAGAAAACAATTTCATCCACTTCCTCCCAGAGTTCTCTTATTTATATAGATTCTTAGGAGATGGAGTGATCAACCTCCTTTGACAATAAGGGTGGCAATCTCATGAGCACACTTTTATGTTGGCTCCTCACCTCTGCTTGTCTTAGCTTTTGCTACCCAGGGTTGTAGTCCCTCAAGAAGAAGTAGATGAGGTGTTTTTACCTTGGGTTCTGTTTTCTGAGGAACAAAGAATAAAGCAAAAGGGAGTTGTGGTTGGGCAGTGAGTCAGTGGGGTTAGACCCAATGTAATTTGGAATATTAAAATGTAATAGTATCTCATTTTATACTTCTCAGTCTAGTGAAGGCAGGCCATATTTTCACTAGATCAAAATATGGAGCTCTAAATTCTCCCAACTGTAAGTCTCATTTTCTACCTACCAGACATCTCCACCTCTGTTACTCCACTGTGATCTCCATCTGCAGCACTGGTGGCGAACCATGCACGCTGTGGTGGGCTGTTTGTATCACTGAAAACTCTGTCACTGTGTTTTTCTTTTTAATGTATAAGTTGTTTTTTCTAAACTAAAACTTCAATAATTTGGGTCTAATTGCTCTGTTGGCACTTTGCAGTAAATAAGTGGGTTTTAGGTTGCAGGTTGGTCACCAAGTCTGTAAAAGATTTACCATCACTGATCTACAGTATTTGCAAGTCAGTTCACTCAAAACTGATTTCCTAATTTGGACTTCCCAAATTTCCTTTAAATTGATAAAATGTTCACATTGTATTCCTCTCTTTCAGTAGTCATTTTTATTCTAATAATTGCTATTCTACTGGACTGGAAAAATCAAAGTAAGATTTAATTCCTCCCTCCCTAGAATATTCTGTAACTAGTCATACTCTACAGTTGTTTCTGCCTCCTCCATATTTCCTGCTTCAGCCTCTTTTTCTCTGTTATTTCTGCCACTGTGCTGATTGCTGCTCCTGCTATCATTTGTCTGAAGTATTGTGAGAGTATCCTACATCAATTCCCTGATTCAGGCTTTCTCCTTCATATTCTATTTGTCAATCCCACACCTATAAGCTCATTTTTGTATTCTTCTTGGTTTATCCTAAGATCTAAGATTTTAAGGGTACAAAGTTATCTTTTGCAATCCTTAAACATTTTGGCTTATGAAACACTGTATAAAGTGTTTATGCAAGCATATAAGCAAGGTAATATAAGTGCATTTGATTTATACCTATTGGTCTAAGTCCAACTCAGCTAGTTGATGTTCTTACATGACAACAGATTTTTATCTGCCTTTTAAATATTCTATCATGTAGTTGCATTGTTTCAGGGCCATGCTATATTAAGTATGCCATTAAAGACAATAATCATCTCAGCATGGTGAGAGGGTCACATCATGAGAATCACTTGACAACTGAGACTGCTGAGGAAAAAGAATATTCATAACCCCAGTCTCAAACCCATTCTGGACATGTGCTTAATTGTAGAAAGATGGGTAGAGCAAGTTGCTTAGTTTAAATTGTTCTCTAATTTTCTCTACCCACACCCTCTCCAGCCTTAATTGAATAGGAGTAAAATAAATGAACACGTGATGTGACAATGCTGTAACATTTTGGCATATTCTGAGTGGTGACCGGCAGACAATAGATACTCAATAAATTAATAAACATGATAATTAATCAGATCAAAAGAATTCAAGTCTTGGCTCTAACATAGCCATGCCTTGGAATGCCACTGCTTCAAAACTGGTACTTGACACATTTTGACATGATAATTTGGCCCTGGTACCTGGTACTCATTATTTCTTTGGTAGTCCACACACAAGCTGTAATTTGTTGGTGCTGATTGCCTTGTGACTCATACCTTTTCCAGCCAAAAGAGTTTTTTGGTACTTGTTTTGGATAGTAGTCATACCTCTCTGAACAAGTACTGAGGTATCACTGTACAGTATACAATTATGGGAATCACTTTAACATTTTACAACTAAATTTGATTTATATGATGATTGGTTTATTTACCCAGTACTTTGTCTTGCATGCATATGTATAACTACTACTTTTATCATTAATAATAGTGACTAAAATTTATTGGAGATATACTTCATGCCTGAAACAGGATTAGAGCCTTTTAGTAAACTGTTTATAATTTTCACATTAAATCTATGAAGATTCTACAAAGTTCTACTAATTATTAACAGTTTCCACAAGTATATTTTTAGCTTTATTTTGGTTTTAAAACAAAGAGAATCATTTCATAGGTGCCCTCTCACACTATTTATGACTTTATGCAGTATTGATAAGCTTTCACTTTAATAAATGTTGACATATTGCAACTTGTTGAATCTATTGGACATGAAGACACAGTTTTTTGGTTTTGAAACTAAAAAATAAAACATATTTCCAATTAAATAGAAAAAGTGTTTCTCTTGTCACTTACAATGTTCATTTTATTATTCTTTAAAAAGGTATTTCAGTCTTAGATAACTTTTTTTAACATATATTACTCTTATGCACACAAATTGGGTAGTTTTCCCAAATCTGCTGTACTTTCAAATGCTGAGCTTTCTGGATTACTTTCTCCCTCTGAATTTTTGCCTGGGTTTTTGATGCAGTATTTTCCTCTGTATAGTAGCAGCACTTGTGAGGCAGCATCTTTTAAAATAATACACACTTCTTAAAAGAAATTAAACCATTGATCTTGGGTCCTTAAGCCTGTTTTGTAATGACCAAAGTCAGAAACACCTGAATTTGACCTCAGCATTGGAGATATTCCTATATACATCTCAGTATTCATTATCTCCTTACTCCTTCACTGCTACTTTTTTAGTTTTTAAGGATCAAAATAACATCTCAATATTGTCTGCACTACTGATTTTCTCTACCTCTTTTACAGTTTTGATGCTGGTGTTTTTTGACATTTATACATGCACAAACAATGATAACTGCATTGAAACGGCAGTTTCTGTGGTGCACTGTTAATTATAAAACATACAATTTCAAAGATGTTAAAATGAAGGGGAGATGTTAAAATGAAGGGGACTGAGAAATATATGAAATTGCAAGTTCATAGACATAGAAGCCCCCTCCCCTTCCCAGAGTCGGGGTTCAAACCCACAAGTTTGTGTTTACAGAGAAGGAAACTGGTTCACAGGAGATAGGTAAAATATACCTAATGCTGCACCGCCCTGTGTGATTGTAAAACACCCTCCTGCCCAGCCAGAAGCAAATTAGTTTTACCTTAAAACAGCTCCACATTTCTTGTTCTCAAACCTTTAGGGAGGCCTCCAATCACTGGTCATCAGTACCACAGTGACCTCAGTGGGCGTTGCTGCTGGATTGTTTCCCCAGTGTCTTTGCTGCCTCCTCTCTTTGTTGGTATACTTACCAAGAAGTCTTCAGTCTCCGAGAAACCAGATGAGACAAATAACATCACATGGACAATATTAAGATATTTTTACCAGAGAAGTACAAAATGCAGCAGTTTCAATTGACCAGAGGTTTGGCAACAGGTTTTATGGATTTCATTGTGCACCATTCATTGGCAGCCAATGAAACCAAGTGCAATATTCCAATTATTGCCTCATTTTTACCTAAACTGTACATATTTTTCTGGTTTCTCCCTAATTGTAACACTTTCATTATACATCTGAAAATCTGCTATAGATTTGAGTGTTTCCAAATAACATCAGGATTTTCTGTTAAACCCAGGGTTTGCTACACTTTTGTATAACTTTTGATCATAGTTGGCACTAGGTCTTCACTTTATTCACGCCAGTTCATCTCTCATCCGGTGTGTTATCTTTCCTTGTAATAGGTCCTCTACCAGGGGATATATATATATAACATGTATATTGCAGAATATATATGTATATATGTCCATCCTGCAACATATATGATCATATATGATCAGGGTAAAACTATTAAAATAGAAACATTTTCCCTCTCCTTACTACCAAGAAGGAAACATTCTTTGCTTCAGTTCATGTTATGTGGTTTAGAGCTCTCTTCTAACAATTTTAGTAATAGAGCAGCAGAATTGAAGCCACCAGAGGCTAAGAGTAGATTAGAAGATTAATATTACTAAGGAAGAATACCAGAATACCACAGGAAAGAAAAAAATCTACAAAGGGAGAACATATAGAGACTATATACAAGCCAGAGTCTTAAGAAAGCTGGAGAAAAGAGCTAACAACCTGCTACTAAAACAAGGAAATTTTAAGGAGACAACAGTGTCATAAGAACTTTTAGAAGTTCTACATTACTTAGTACTGTGAAACATAATTCCTTCCTATTGTGGAATCTTTAAAATTTTCTTTAGTGAAACATTATTTTTCAAGGTTTTAGAGGACTTAGAAGTATATTTCTTTGCACCATCCTCTGAACAGTACAGGATGGAGGTCATTGACCCTTTGTGATTTCTGTGATCTCTCTCAATAAAATTCAACTGAAGAGAGAATGCCTGGAGATCTTTGTGCTTTCATTAAATTGTACAAAACAATAGGAATTCCAATGGAACCTCTATTACAAATATCAAACCAGCCAAACATATTAACAATAAAATTCTCAAATATTTTGCCAACCTCATTTTTTCAAAGGTTAGTTTAACACTTCTGTCTTCCACTCTGATATTATTGTAAGTGCAAAGTAACACTTTATTATATAAATATGACTTGCCAGGTTTAATTGCTATGTATGATTTTTGCTAAATCACAAAGTAAGGGTACATATGAAGTTGCTTATAGAAAATTGCAAAGTATTTCAGTGATGGGAGGAGAATGTTATGATTGGCAGGACTATACATTTACTCTACCTAAAATTGATGAGGCTAGATAAACAAAGTTGAGTTTCTGTACACAAATGATCTTTTCCCCTAAAATTTTGTAAGTAAGTCCAAAAATGAAAAGAATAACTGTGAAAAATGATCCCTATGAGACCATGTATGACATTGGCATAATACACATATACATATCATTTTTTGTTAGAACACAGCCCTTAAAAAGCATTTGATCTTAGATTTTTTTCTCTGTTTACCACAACACAGTTTGTACCAAAACTCATTCACAGTAAATAAAGCATGGAATTAATTAATTCGAAATTGTGCTCATTACCACTTTCAGAGGGCTAAGTTCCCTTTCTAATAATTGAAAAGTCTTCACTTTCTTCAGACCATAAAAAGACACTTAGGATCCTACACTAAGGCATTAGCTCAATAACATGTCAGGAACATCTAAGAAAATTTCATTAATTCAACTTTCAAGCAATATTTGTGTGTGTGTGTTTAGAGTACCATAAAATGACAGCAACATTCAGGTTGATCATTTTAGGGCTTTAGCCAGAGATCCTATTTTTGCTAAGATATATACCTTTGTATTTTCCCCTACAAAACAATTATACCTATAGTCATACTATGCTCAGATACCCATACTAGGACCTACTATGCTGACATTTGCACACACTCCTTGCAAACCACAACTTCCAAGCTTTTCTTCTGCCAGTGTCTCTCAGAAACCACCATTACTTGGTCTCTATTTGTGAGGAAAATAATCCATCCCTAGGGATCTTCTTGAAAGGCTTGTTCCTTCATACTGGGTCAATTAAATGTGCATTGCTTCCAAGAGTGATCACTCCACTGGCAAGACAATTGCTTCTCTAGTAGTAGCTGAACAATTGGGGGAAACATTTAGAGACTAATTTCCTGTTCTGGGATTGGATAGATATGCTGTCAGCACTTACTTGCCTCTGAGCATTGATGTAGGAGGTTGCATAGTTAACTCATTGTTGGAATGAATGCCTGATAATGAGGATTTTTAAAGCATGGCATGCTAAACTATATCATTGACATCCATGATGACAAAATTTAGCAGAGGAAGGTTTTACTGATGACATTACCTGAAATTCATCACAATTGACTCTTAGAATATGAGGTTCATAAAAGGCTAAGAAATTTGAATAAGGTTATATGATTAATAAATAACAACTAGGATCAGAATTCAGATCATTGTTTCAATAAAGGAAAAAATTACGTTATTCTATCTAGCTATATTTTTCATAAAACATACTATTGGAATATTTCCATTTTTATTTTACTTTCTATTAGTACATATTGGCAGTTCATAATGTCTACCTTCTCTCTGGGAAGTTGGTGCATGTATGTAGTACATCATAGCTCCTTTTTTCATCCCCTTTCTCTCTCCACCCTTACTTTTCTACCCATCTCTTGATCCCATCCACTTTGAGAAAGATCTATTGAAGCAATAAATACCTTAATTTTTTTCCTAGCTGATAACTTATGTCATTCCATATATTTTGGCTATAACTTTTCCCTTTCTAAAAAACTAAGTCAGATTTAATGTGAAAATTCTCATTGTTTGTGACACCATTAGGAGGCAGTCTTTTTTTCTTTTTCCTATAAAAACAAAGAAAGTATGTATAAAACCTCTGGTAATCTTGTAATAACATTTGGTGAGCTGGCATTTGCTTCACACAAGCACTGTATCAACTTGGTATCACTAGTTTTCTCAGAATGACATAATTGGTGCACTGAAGAATATTGAAATTACATGTTTCTAAGAATCTGAGACAGAATAATGACAGCATTTCAACATCACAGGGAAAGGATGATACTTTAGCAAATAATACTTACATAGTTGGCTATCCAGCTAGAAGACAACAAATTTAAATTCATATATACATATATATATATACATATATATAAAGAATTACAGATGTAAATCTAAACAAAACTCTAAGACATTATTAGAAAATTTCAGAAAATATTTTTCATGATGCAGGAGTCTAGAAAACCTTTTTTACTTAATTCAAAGGGCTAAGAAAAAATATCAATAGTTTTGGTTTTGTAGAAATTATTTGTATGAAAAGCACACCATATACAAAAATATAACTGTTAAATTGAGAGAAAATATTTACAATGCATGTATATGACAGAACATGGAGTTTATTATTTTTATATATAAAACTTTTATGAATTTGGAAGAAAAATTCAATCTAATAGAAGTCTAGCAAAAGGAAATGAATGGAAAATTTATAGACTAGGAAGTAAAAACAAACAGTGTAATAACTATCGATGCCATCAAATATAAAAAAATTAGACAAACTAAAACAGCACAACAAAACTAAACAGAACAATGAAAACTATAAGGGATAGTTATTTCAAAGTTGACAAAATATATTATGATAGTCATTAGCAATTTCCTATTATTTTGTTTTGAAGCCCTGTATTGCTTTCATTGTTTTGTTTTGAGTGATTCTGTTCTATTTCGATTTGTTTGATTGTATTATGTCTGATGAGATAGGCAACTACTTAGAAGATAACAAGAGGCATTATGGTAGCCACTGTTGTTTTACTGTTGTTTTGAAGTTCTGTATTGCTTCCATTGTTTTGTTTTTATTGGTTTTATTCTGTACTATTTTGTTTGATTTTATCATGCCTGATGGTATGGACAGTTATTCTGAAAATAACAAGAGGCATTATAGCAGCCACTATTGATTTCCTTTAATCTTTTTTTGAAGTCATGTACCATGTTCATTGTTTTGTTTTGATTGATTCTATTCTGTTTTATTTCATTTGGTTTTATTCTCTTCAAAAGAAAAAAAAAGACAGTATACATAAGATCTTCAACTCAACCATGGTTAAGTAACATGGGCGGAGGCTGTGAAACAGGTCCCATCCATGAGGAACAGAAGTAACTCCTGACTCCAGGTTCCCAGCCTCTGGAACCACAAGGGCCAGACTTCCTGCGTGGCTGTCAGGCAATGGCTAAGTGTCAGGGAGGAACTGATGCAAGCTCCTTCCCATGCTATGCAGAAATCTTGACTGGTCACTGGCTAGAGGATTCCCATTAGTCTTGCTGACGCTTTCACAGACGCATTCTGAGATCTCAGAGGCTTTCCCCACTTAATTTTCCTTCCTTTTGTCTCTTGGCAAATGCCAGAGTCACCTTCTGGTGTAAAAGTGCTTCCTACTTTCTTTTTTTCCTTCTTCGTTATGTTTTAAAGGAGTTTACCCAATGCATTTTGAATTTATAATCTGTCCTGACATTTGCTTCTGAAAGGGCTCTACCTAACACAAAATAACCATGAAAGATGTAGAAAATATTCCCTCTAATATGCTGGTCTTGCAAATGCAAAATGATAAAACTGCTTTGGTGAAAAATCAATATCATTGAGTGAAGCTGCAGGCACCCACCCAATACAGAAATCCATGTCTAAGTAGACTGTAGAAGAGTGGTTCTTATGATGTATTTCAGAGTCTCAAAGGCCAAAAAATATTTTTTTAATATTATCATTTTCACGGTCACTAGTATCTCAAAAGGGTACATTGATACATTTGAAGGACTTCATGATATAAGAAAACTTGGTTACTCTGACAGTGGAATTTGTAGTTGTATATTTGTATATTTTCTAAACCTTTCTAGTCTAAATTAGGATATAAAGGTGGTATTTTCTGAGATTAACTCAATTTCATCTCTGAAATTCTACTTTGTTCCTACTAGCTACCTTTGTCTATATCTCCTACAATCACTAAAACCTTGTTATCTTTTGTCATCCAATACATCATTATTTTTAACTTCTAATATTTTTCTGGCGCCTATGCAGACTCACAATAAGAATGTGGACATTTTGTTGCCTTGTTGTAAAGAAGCGTGCAACATTGTTTCTGAAAGCATTTTTACAAAACATGTTTAATTTTTATGTAAAACTGTTTTGGGGGTTTGGCTTGGTTTTGTTTTCTCAGACCTGGTTTTGCTATGTTGCTCAAGCTGATTCTGAATTCCTGGGCATCAGTGATCCTCCCATCTCAGTCTCCTGAATGCTGAGACTATAGACATGTGCCATGGTGCCTGGCTTTGTTATTACTTTTATATGTTTGTAAAATTTATAATGGACCATCAGCTTTAAAATGGAAAATCATTCAATAACAACAACCATAAAAGCCCTCATTTTAAAAGGGGCAATTTTTCATTGTCAACTGGAAATTATTAACTTCAATGTCTAATTATCCAAAGCAGATAAAGGTCAAAAAACACTTGAAAAGATACTTGACATCACTAGTAATCAGGAAAACATAAATCTAAACCACAATGCAATATCACCTCATACTTATTTGGATGGCTACTGTAAACAAAAAGACAGCAAGTGTTAGTAATGGTGTGAAGAAATTGGAACTGTGTTCTCTGTTGTAGGAAATAAAAACTTTGCAGCCACTGTAGAAAACAGTATGGAAGTTCTTCAAGAAATTTAATAGAGAAATGCCATTTGATTTCTTTGCAATGAAATATTATTCAGCCTCAAAAGGAAGGAAAATCTGATACATGGGATATTTTAGATGAACTTAAAGATAAAGTATGATAAGTAAAATAATCTTTTCATTAAATATTGTGTGATCAACATATATGAGCCATCTAGAAAAGTGAAATTCAATGTGAATGCAATTATACTGAACCAAACACTTTAAAATGGTTAAAATGATTGATTTTCTGTTATGTGCAATCTACCAAAATTTTTAAAAGAAGGAAATACAAGGATTTACTTACTCAATCCATAGTTTTACTATTACTTGAAATGTTGAAAAGATGAAATTTACATATTGGAAAATTCCCTTACTCTTAGAAAGGAGAACATTTGTATACTAACTACAGAGAAACTATTTAAAACAACAATGTTTGATAAAAACTACCTTTTGTTAGCTTTATAAGTGATGAACTTTATATCTTGTATACTATATTTCATCAATGGAACATTTTAACTTTTTGGTACAAGTTAAGTTGCAGCCTCATTGAAAAGCCAATTTGAATTTAAAAGAATAACAAATTGAATATTTTAAGCACTAGAATAATTTGCTACAGATTTTGAAGCCAGAAAAAAAAAATCTTCCTAAAGTATCTCATCTCCTAAGGTAAGTCATCAATTGCTGAGTCATCAAATTCCGTATTGCTGGAAATGTATACACAGTAGCGCACAGCCAATAAAGTTATACAGTGGGATTGATGAATGCCTGCTGGATGAAAAGTTGTAGATGAATTCATGCTACTTTCATGTGAAGTAATGAGCCACTGAGTCAAAGACTTACCTGTAAAGAAGAAAATTGAATTTCTCTCTCTTTATTGAATTGTATTTTTGTCTCACAAGTAGATGGATTTACAAATGTGACTGTTTTGCTTATCTATGTTCAGAACCAATGAAATAAAATTTGTAAATTTTATCTTATGTAAATGCTAGGCATTCGCTGTGCTAAAATCCTGAAGTGTTTTAATCTTGCTATGGCTTAGAAAAACTATAGGCATTTGCAGAGGCAAGAAATTGTAATAATAGTTACAGTATTTCTCAAACATGCAGGTAAAAAAGCAAAGACAGCTTCATTTAAGAATACCACTAAAGAAGTAAAAAAAAATCAAAGCTATTAAAGTTGGCCATTGAGTTCATGTCTTATTAATAATTTATATGGCAAGATGGAAAGAATGCCTAAAACATTTCTTTAACATACCAAAACATGACAATTATCCCAAGGAAAAATACTAATACAATTGTTTGAGTTGCAAGCTGTGTTACCCACTGCTTTTTCTTCATAAAGTACCATTTGTACTCAAAACTGTGACTCACAAACTATTGTCTTCAAGGGCCAGGGATATAGCTGAGCAGCACAGTGCCTGCCTGGCAAGTGCAAGATCTTGAGTTCAATTCCCTGTTTAAAAAAAAAAAAAAAAGAACAAAAACAAAAACAAAAAACAGATTTGCTTTGAGCCAGGGATATAGCTCAGCAGCACAGTGCCTGCCTGGCAAGCATGACGTCATGAGTTTGATTTTCGATACCAAACAAGAAAACAAACTATCATCTTCAGACTTCGGTTATTAGCAGATATTTTCTCGGAAATAAATAAAATGAGACTGTCATTTCAAGGTAAACAACTGATAGCATTTATTACAAACAAAAGTATTTCATAAATTTTAATTTTTTTGAAAATGCACCACTGCAACCTTGACATCTACTTGACAATATCATACTGTACACTTGGAAATTGTTGGGAGTCAAATCTTACATGTTTTATGCCTTGATAAAAGAGAGAGGAGAGTCAAATGCACAGGAGAAATAGTGTTTTTTAATCTTTATTTTTCTCTTTTTATTACATGTTTGCGGTTCATAATGATCACATCTACCATCGGGCATTTGTACATGTACATAACACATCTTAATTCTTCTTTTGTCTCCTTCCCTTCCCCTCCCTCTACTCACAAAAGCTCTATTTCCATTGTATTCTTCAATTCTTTTTTTTTCTTTAAATCTCTTTTTTTTTTCTCCTCTCCACCTCTTGTTCCCCTTCTCATTTGAACAAGTTCTTTTGACTTCCTAATATATATCCTCCATTTTGTTCCTTGTTTTTACTTTGGATTTCCCATACACGAGAAACAATGTGATATTTAAACTTGTATATCCAATTTATTTCATTTAAGATTAGGATCTTAAGGTCCATCCATTAGCTATAAATGTCTCAAGTTTATCCCTCTTTGGCAGAGTGGTACTTCATTGTATATAAATAACACATTTTCTTTATCCATTTGTCTCTTGATGGGCATATGGGGTGTTTAGAAAAAATATTGTTAATGGCAGCACAGTTCTTTAAATGGCAACACCTTGGGCTAAGCTTTTGCACATTCCTGAGAAGTACTGCATTTTCTTCCTACAAAGTAGAATGAGAAATGAGCTAAGTGACAGGAGGACCTGGATGGTTATCAGGAGCTTACCAGTGTCCCAATCCCCTGGGCAAGTGTATGGCAAAGAAAAGACAATACACAAAAGTAATATAGTATATGGGGGTCCAGGAGGGTCAGAGCTCTTATGGCTAAGACCCCAAACTTCTCCAAACTGAAACTATTTATTGGGCCCATATTAGAGGGCATGCAGAGAAGTTCAGGGGACAGCTGAGGCAAAAGGCACAATAGTGAGCAAGGCCCTGTGAAAATGGAACAAGATGGTCCATGCAGTAAATCTTTGCTTATGAGGGAGCTGTTTTATCACTGAAGTTGGCGGTTATTGTGCTGGAAATCTGAGTGAGATTTAGTGTCCTCAGCTGGGGTGTTATCTTGCCTTTAGAGACCCCACCGTGTCACAGGCCACTACAGACCTCCACCATGAGTGCTGGCATGGAGAGTTCTGTTTCTGCATGCCAGCCGCTGGCTCATCACACAAGTCACTTAGGTTAACAAAGAAAGCCAATTGATTAATTTTAAAGCCCGCTCAGAGCCACCTCAGTGTGGTCTGCATCAGATGGTCATAAGTAAGTTCATTATGTTGTAGGAATAACTGGGGATAATTAGAATATTATAAGCACCCATATGGTAACATAATTCCAAAGCCAATTTTTAAAGTCCAATACAGGAAAATCTTGATTAAACAAAATGTCCCAGAATCAAAATTGTCGAGATATTTCAATTGTTTTTAAAAAGCCCCCTTGCCCTTTCTGAGAACATCCCTCTAATGTGCACGTCCACGTTTTCCTATTGTGGGCAACAGACACACAGTTCTGCAGGAGCTTGCTGGGGCGTCCTGGCCACTGCCTCCCTCATGCTGTCAGAGCCACCATGGGAATCATTCGTTTCTCTCGGCCACAGACTCCAGCACACTTGGAGCCAAAAGATGCCCTTGGTTCTGCTCTGGAGTTAGTGAAGGTCTCTTTGATGGATCATTTCACATCACATCTCTCATTTGGGTCACATTAAAGAATATGGAGAAAAATCTCCTATCTGTGAACTGTTTGATACAATTTCCTTGTTTTTTCTATGATCAAAGCCCCAGACTATTCAAACCAACCTTAACCGGAAAACCTAATTATTAGCCAGGCATGGCAGCATACGCATGAAATTCCAGCACTCAAGAGGCTGAGGCAGGATAATTACTGCAAGTTTGAGGCCAGCTGGGGCTACATAGTGAGTTCAAAACCAGCCTGAACAACATAGTGAGGTCTACATAGTGAGACCATTGTCTCAAAAAAACAAACAAATGAGCAAACAAAAAACCCAATTATGTTAGCTCTTATGGCTAATGGACTTTTTTTGAGACAGGGTCTCACTATGCAGTGATCCTCCTGCCTCAGCCTGGAGAACTGGGATTACAGGCGTGTGCCACCATGCCTGGCTTTAATGGACTATTTTTTGAGCCATGGTGTTTAAGAGTTTTATCCAAAGCTTAGCATTCTTTCATTCATTCACCTGCACAAGAAGTTTCTATTCAGAGTTGATTCTGTTCCAGGCACTGTCATAAATAGTGTTAACACAATAAGTAACAACAGAGATACAGCCCCTCCTTCTCAGGGTTTTCTGCTTAGAAAATAAAAATTGACTGTGAATGAAAAGTGAAAACTGACAACAATAAATTCTCTCAAAGGTAACACATAATTGTCACACAGTGCAAATTACAAGATGAAACTGCAAAGCCTAAGACCTTTTATTCCCTAGGATTCTTACAGCTAATATGAAAACACATCACTGGATATCCTAACCGTGAATATGGAAACTAGTGTTTCAGCATTTTTAGATAAAAATATTAAGTCAAGTCTCAATACTGGAAAAGGCCCAAGTTCTGGTTTAAATTTCCTAATCTGTTATTGGTGGTTGGGGTTTGAATTTTCAGACCCAATTTTTGATATAAAAGCAAATAGTGTGAATTTGTGTACCTGTGAGATCAAGTGTTAGACAAAAGGACAGTAGAGACTATTTTAAATACTGGATATATATCGAAGTAGAAAACTTAGTACAGCAGGAGAGTAAACACTTTCAATTTTATTAATGAAAAAATCTAACCTATAAAAAAAATCACACTCCATTGCACACAAGGATAAAGTGACTAATTCCTTCCATCTTGAGTTGTGAGCATTGTATGACAGAATCTTTTAAAATAAGAATTCATGCCTTATATAATTGAAACCTGATCTTTTTTTTTCTTCTCAGGCGCTTTACCTACTTACAGATGTCCTTTGAAGCAATAATATTTATATTAGTCAGGCCTACATCATAGTTTTCAAATGAACTTTCTTTTGCTTTGGGAGTGGTTTGTGTTGGTTTTTCTGAGAAACTCCCTAGTTTAAAGGTCAAGATGTCAAAAAATAAGCAAAATAAAAATATACAATGTTTTTGTGTATTATTCTAATTATTTCTTACCTTGGATCCTGGGACATTGTAAGATAATATTTATTAATTATCTTAATTAAATGCTAATGATAATAATGATAACAGCTGACATTTATTGAGTGCTAACTATGTGCTCTGTACTATGCTGAGTTTTCTGTGCACAACACATTTATCCTCCTAACAGCTTTAAGGGAGGCAATCATATAGTTGCTGTTTTACAGATGAGTAGTTGGACACAAAGAAAAATTAAGGAGCAATCTGTAAGTAAGGAGAAAAGCTATGACATGAAACCAGGCAATCTGACATCAGAATCCTCACTCTTTTCCCCTGCACTTTGTATTGAAGGGTAAAATGCAGAAATCGTAAGTATGCAGCACAGGGAATTTTCCGAGTAAACTTACTTGGGAAACACTGAGATCAAACAATGGAGCATGACCAGCACTACCCTTCCCTATGCACACTTACCAGTTTTTACTATCTCCCAGAGGTAAGTACTATCTTGACTCCCAACACCATGGATTAATTTTACTTATTTACAACACTTTTTAGAAACCAGACATGGTAACACATGCTGTAATCTCAGCATTCTGGGAACCTGAGACAGATCATAGGTTTGAGCTCAGTGTGGTCAATTTAGTACTTAGGGAGACCATGTCTCAAAATGCAAAAAGGGGTAGAATGTACCTAAGTGCAAAAGTCTTGGATGCAAGCCTCAGTACCACAATAAGAAAAAAAATGTTTTACTTCTTTGTGTACTATTTATAAATGGAATCATATATTATTTCCTGTTTTAGGTCTGTTTTTTAATCAACATTATGTTTGTGACCATCAACCATGCTGCTTTGTATAGTACTCTAAATGTATTATTGAATAGCACTCTAATATATAACTATTATACTTTATTCATTCCACTATTGGGAAAAGTTTGAGTACTTTCCTGTTTGGGACAAATAAAAACAATTGTACTGTAAAGATTCTTATTCATGTATTTCAATATACATATGTATACTTTTCTATTGGACAATCATGCATATATATATATATATACAACAACAACAAAAAAATATATATATATCTTAAAATACAATTACAGTAGAATCGCTGGGTTAGATACATGTGTATGTTCATGTTACATATTATTATAAACCACCAATTTTTGAAGTGTTTGTATCAATTTAGACTTTGATAAGCAGTTATTCTATAAGCTTGCCAATACTTGGTATTGTCTGACTTTTTATGTTTGGCAATTCTACTTGTGTAACATTATTTTGATTTGCAATTCTTTGACAGGTAATAGATTAAGAAAATTGTTAAATATTTAGTGCAAATATTTTGCCCAGTTTTCTGTTGGGTTTTTTTTAATCTTTCACTCATTGATTTGTAGAAGTGTTTGTGTATCCTGAATACGAGCCTTTGTCAAAAACATATACTGTAGTTATGACCTCTTACACTTTCATATTTTCACTCATGTTATGGTGTCTAGATGAATACAAACGCTTCTATTCTTAACCACCACACTATACTGATTCGAACCGGGGAAAAGGAATTAATTTTGACTGTATCATAATAATGGATATCTTAGAAAGTCTTCTCAATTAACATTTCAAAGTTGTGTTTCCAATAAACTATGATTGGTTATTTATAAATGTATAGATTCCCTTACTACATTTATAAATACTTTACTCCAGACTACATTTTGTGCCTCCTAGAATATCTCTGAACTAGTCTATGCTTTGGTGTTTTGGTGATAAAGACGCAAATATAGTGTCACCTAAGAAAACCTTTCCTCAAAAATCACACTGTTCCAATGAACATTTCATAAAGAAAAAGATGGAAATAAAAATTATTTTTTAATTATAGTTGCTCGCATTTGGCTTTCACTTCCTTTTTTTTTTTTTTACATTTACTCCTTTGGTTGTTTGTTTCCTAAAGTTTCCTTAAAAATGGAACTTTTCAGCTGATTCACTTTAAAATAGGTATGGACAGATATGGTGATACACATAAAAATTTAGTTCCAAAAGCATAGTTTGTTGAAAGCAGCACTTATTTGAAATTGAAAATAATGACTTGTTTGCAAACTTCAGTATCTTCCATATGTTTTCTCGCTTAGTGAACCTCATGTTCTTCTCCAGAACTTCTCTACCTAGTGGAATACCTTTCCTTACAGAAATGTTCGTTTTCTACTTGCATTGGTCTAGTAAATACTACTTCTCATAATAGATAAACTCTGAAATCTTGCTGGCTTCACGCAGTAGAAGTCTCTTCTGGTAGCTTTGTGTATTTGAAAAGGAAAGAAGTACTTTCTGCTCCAAAGAATACAGCAGAGTCTGAGATTGATAGAAGCTCTGTTGTTTTTAACACATTGTACCTGAACTTGCCCAAATCTAGCCAGCAGATGGGGTAGAAAAAGTGTGGAGAATCCAGTAGAAGATTTTATGGTTGAGGCCATGAAGTGATGTAAATTATTTCCCCCATATTCCATTGGCCTGAACTCAATTTCATGCTTCCACCTACAAGCAGGGGGGCAGGGCAGGGAAATCAGTTCCCTATAATAGTCCCATATCCTAAATGCTGAGGAAGTAGAGCCTGAACATTCATTGGACAGCTAGCTATTCACAGAGTTTACCATTACAATACTGGGTACAAAAACATGGGGGTTTAAGACAGGATGGCCATTCTCTCAGCTTTCTAATGCAGCCCTTCTTATCTCCCATTGACCATCCCCATCTGCCAAGCCTGCAGGGTGGCACATACATACAGGACTATAAGTTTCACTAGGCTCATCACAACTCTCTTTTGCTGGTGAACAGTTTATTTTATTTTCCAGACAGCCATTCAGAAGGATAGCTGTTCTCTTTCAGCAGTTAATGAATGCTTAACACATTTGATATAAAATTTCCTTTATAGTTGTATTTTAGTCAGCTTATAATCGATGTATTTGTCTTTTGTAGTGTTTTCCAAAGGTTGATTCCTAAACCAACATTATAGAAGAGGTACTAATTTTACATTATCTTTCACAGAAAATTCTTATGGTTAACTAGGATAGCAAAAGTCTTAAATAACAAGTCTAAGCAATGTCTTATGCTTCACTAATTAGAGTTGCCCTTCTCTCTGCCCTTGTGTCTAATCTAACTAAATACATCTGCATCCAGCTCCCATGTGGTAGCCTTGAATATTTTACATCTACAGACTTAACTTCTGCCTTGAGAAGTGTGACTTCAAAGGCAAGGGTCAGCAATCTACAGCCCATGGACAAACATATTATGGTACAAATGTTTGTAAATAAAGTTTTATTGCAACACAGTCATGCCCACTCATTTAGAGACTATGACACTTTCACATTGCAATAGCAGTGTTGTGGGACTGTGAGAGAATGAGAGAGACTACATAAGCCTCAAAGTTTAAAATATTTAGTATCTGGTGATTTACAGAACAAATTTGTTGACTCTTACTCTAAAGTAAAGAGTCAACTTGCTATAGAGATGATATCTGAGCAGGCTTTAAAAAGTAAGTAATATTTTACTGTCAGGGATTAGAGAAGGTGTACAAAATGTTTTTGTTGAAAAGAATAGATGTCTGAACTCAAGAGGAGGATTGATGTGAGATAAACAGCAGAGGTAGACAGGGAAGGGTTGGGCTCAAAGACCCATAAGTGCTTTATACTAAGAAAGGTGGATACTTGTCCTCTATAGTTCAATATTTCTCAAAACATTTCCACTCACAGAGAGAGAGAGAGAGAGAGAGAGAGAGAGAGAGAGAGGAGATTGATCCACGGTTTAAACTATTTGTATTTTATTAACATTTTCAACAAATTGTTGCAACAATCCATGAATTGTTATAGGACTCTTAGCCAGGCATGGTGATGCATGCCTTTAATCCCAGCACTCAGGAGGCTGAGGTAGGAGGATCATTCTGAGTTTGAGACCAGCCTGGGCTACAAAGTGAGTTCAAGGCCAGCCTGAATTGCATAGTGAGACCCTGTCTCAAAAATTAGGGCCGGGGATTTAGCTCAGTGGCCTAAAGTGCCTGCCTGGCAGGCACAAGGTTGTGAGTTTGATCCCTGGTACCAAAAAAAAGATTGCTATAGGACTTCTTAGAACCTTTAAAATTCATCTTCATTGGAAATGTCTAAGAAAGGGAATATAGTCTATAGAACTGCCAATTTACAACCTTTCTGCAGTGTGGGAACTGAGAGAGAATACAGGTGAACACCGAGAAAGACAGTAGCCTCTCCCAAAACCTCTCTGCCATGATGACCCAGGTGAACCACACCAGAAAGCCCAAAGAATGGCCTCTCCCCTTGCTACTTCCATGACTGAGGTAAATAGCATGGGAAGCCCCAGAGACCAGAGGGAATGCCAGCAATAGAGAAAGATCCCAACAAAGGCACCTAGGATGGACAGGCAAGACTAGTGGCATGAAAAGTTTGAAGTAACAATACCAATACAAGCCAACAGGTGACTGAGGCCTCCATGGGACCAGCAAACAACTCAGGAAGGACCCCAGGACTTGGTAACTGGCCCTTTTCTATTTGTTTTATGCTTGCTTATTTTTTGATTTTTTTCTCCTCTTCCTTTTCTTTTCTTTTTCTTCTTCTTCTTTTTTTCCCTCTTTGTCTTTTCTTCTTTTTCTTGTTTTCTTTTTTTTTTCCTCCCTAAACAGCTGGGGTGAACTCCAGCCACAGAAAACTAATCCCATCACCCAAACTCAGAAACTAAATTCAGATAATCCTTAGAATACTTCTTCATTCTTTATTTTCTGCACCCTTCTTCAGTTTCCCAAACTTCGTGTAATCATTCTTTGTCTTCCAGCCTTGCTTCTACTTCCTTTCCAGTTATCTTTCCCTTATATATTATTGTCTCTAAATTTCCCCACCACAAGGTAAAACCACTCTACCAGGGGGAAACACTTTGCATATAAACCCCTAATTTATGATTGGTTGTATTATATAACTATAGAATCTGGTCCTGTGGGCTAAAGTACAAAATCAATAGTTACTACAGTTTTTCAGTTTCTCAGTTGTGCTTGATGCTATTGTTATTGCTAATTTTACTACTTTAGCTACACTGTTATATCTGTTGTAATCAGTGGTTCTCCCTTTTGTAACAATACTGGGAAAATCTGGAGTAATAAGCTCCCCACAGCCATACACCAAAGGATTGGGAACTGAGCCAAACATACCAACATTCCACCCTTAATGAATTTGGAAGAGAGGATCTTGTGACAGACACAGAACAAGAACCTTTACCATACAGATGACATCCCTGAAGAACAGATTTTTCCTAGAGAGGCCTTGATATAGCAATATAGTTGCCCATTACAAAAACTCACAAGGTTCAGCATGAAAAGAAAATTAAAAATTTTTGAAATACAAAATGACAAGACAAAGAAACAAAATGCAATCTCAGACCTCCAGTCCACCAAGAACAAGTCCAAAAGACAATGACACAGAAGAAATTATAAGACATATATCTAAATTCTCTGAAATGCTAGCAACTGAAGTAAAGAAAAAAAAATCCATGAGGTTATAGAGGAAATCAGATCAGAAATAATCTCTCAACTTAAAAAAAAAGTCAATATTTATAAAGGAAATGCTCAGCAAAACTAGAGTAGAGATAGATAAAAAAATAGATGAATAGGAAGAGGACAGAAATCATGAATGACCAATATAGGAAAGAAATAGAATGCATGAAGTGGATTCAAACATATATACAGAAAATTTAAAATTCCACTGAAAGCTGGCAAAACTGCTTGAATGAAACTGAAGACAGACTTTCAGACCTTGAAGACAGGATTGTGGCTATTATGAAAGGAAATATCTCTTGGAAATAACAATTCAATAGCTGCAAGACTACACAAAGAAAAATGATGTAAGAATCATAGGTGTAAATGAAAAAGCAGGAGTCAACACAAATGACATAAAGAAATCTATTTGTAAAAATAATGGCAGAGAATTTTCCAAGCATGGGAAAAGAATCTGACACACAAATAAGTGATAGAAATAAGGCATGTAGAATTGCAGTTAGCCATAACCAAAATAAATCTACAACCAGACATATAATAATCAAGACCTCAGAGATTCAGCACAAGAACAGAATATTAAAAGTTATCAGAGAAAAGAAACAGATCACCTTAAAGGAAAGTCCATCACAATCATGGTTGACTTCTAAACACAAACCCTCAAGTCAAAAAGAGCTTGGAATGAAGTATTTCAAGTCCTGAAAGAAAATAACTTCCAACCCAGATTAATGTACCCTGAAAACTAGCTTTCAAAATTAACTGAGAAATATAATACTTCCATGACAAAGAACAACTGAATAAATTCATGACCACTAAACCAACACTACAAAGGGTATTGAAAGATATTCCAGACACAGACAATAATGACCACAATTCCAAGAAAAGCAAGAGAAAGAAACCACCAAGCAAGGCAAACAATTAAACAGAGAGGAAAAGCAGGAAAGCAACAGCAGGAAAATAGCATGACAAAGACAAACCAATACATAATAGTCATAACCACCAGTGAAAATGGCCTCAATTCACCAGTCCAAAAAAAAAAAAAGAAAAACCAGACTGACAGAGTGGATCAATAAACAAGATCCAACAATATGATGCATACAAGAAACATATTTAACTCAAAAAGAAATTCATAGACTAAGAGTCAAAGGATGGAAAACAATACTCCATGCAACAGGAACTCAAAAAAAGAAAAAAAGCACTAGCTATTCTGTTTGCAGATGAAGCAAACTTCAAACCAAAAATGAGCAAAAGAGACAAAGAAGGTCACTACATACTGGTTAGAGGAAAACTTCAAGAGGAAGAGATAATAATCTTAAATATATATGCATCAAATATGGGAGCACCCAACTATATAAAACAAATATTAATAAACATGAAAAATCAAATAAGGAATAACACAGTTGTAAAAGGGGACCTTAATACCCCATTGTCAAAAAGAGATAGATCAACTAGACAAAAAAATCAGCAAAGAAATAACATAACTAAACCAACCTGCAAACAAATGGACTTAGTAGACATTTACAAAGTGTTCCAACCAACAACATCAGAATACACATTCTTCTCAGCTGCACACAGGTTAGTCTTTAAAATATACCATATGCTAGCCCATAGAACATGCATAAGTAAATGCAAAGGAACTGAAATTATCCTGTGTATATTATCTGACCATAGTGAAATAAAATTGGAAATTGATGACAAAAGAAACCACAAAAACTCTATAAACACATGGAAATTAAATAATACCCTCTTGAACAACCAATAATCACAGATAAAATTAAAGAAGAAATTAAACAATATCTACAATCAAATGAAAATACAAATATAACTTACCAGAATCTATGGGACACAATGAAAGCAGTACTAAGAGAGGAATTTATAGTGGTGAATTCTCACATCAGGAAAACAGAATGAACACAAATTTAAAAATCTAATACTGCACCTCAAGCTTCTAGAAAAAGAAGAGAAGTCAAGCCCAAAGCTCATAAAAGGAAGAAAATTATAAACATCAAAGCATAAATTAACACAATTGAGACTAAGAAAACAGTACAAAGAATTAATGAATCAGAGCTGGTTCTTTGAAAGAATAAATAAAATTGACAAACCCCTAGCCAACCTTATCAAAAAAAAAGGAAAGAAAAAACTCAAATTCATACAATAAGGAATGAAAAAGGTGAAGCCACTACAGACCCTGTAGAAATTCAGAAGATCATCAATACCTACTTTGAAAATCTTTAAACACAGAGGTGGGAAAACACAGAAGAAATGGACAGATTCCTATAAATGTATGAACTACCAAAGCTGAATCAAGAAGATACAAATATTCTGAACAACCCAATATCAGTTGGTGAAATTGAAAATGTAATCAAAAAGTTACCAACAAAGAAAAACTCAGTTCCTGATGGATTCACTACTGAATTCTACAAGAAATTTAGAGAAGATTTAATGCCAACACTCCATGAACTCTTTAATGAAACTGAAAGGGAAGGGAAGCAATCTTCTCTAAGCAATCATTCCTGGAAGCAAGTATTACTCTGATACCAAAACCAGAGAAAGACCCAACCAAAAAAGAAAACTACAGGCCAATCTCCCTAAAGAATATAGACACAAAAATCATCAATAAGATACTAGCAAGCAATGCAGCAAATCATCAAGAAGATTATACATCATTAAGAAGGGGGATTTATTCCAGGAATGTAGGGATGACTCAACATTTGCAAATCAATAAATGCAACACACCATATCAACAGAACCAAAGACAAAAATCACATGATCACCTCAATAAATGCAGAAAAAGCTTCTGATAAAGCCCAACACTCATTCACGATAAAAACCCTACAGAAAATTCAAATAGATGGTCTGTACCTCAATATGATAAAAGCCACCTATGACAAATTAACAGTCAACACTATACTAAATGGAAAAAACTGAAAACTTTCAACCTAAAATCAGGAACAAGATGAGAATGTCCACTATCACCATTTCTATTCAATATAGCTCTCAAAATATTAGCCAGAGCAATTAGAAAAGAGAAAGAAATAAAAGGAGTAAGGATAGGAAAAAAAGAAATTAAGCTATAATTATTTGCAGATAATATGGTACTTTACATAGAAGACCCCAAAAACTCCACCAGAAGAATTCTACAATTAATAAACAAATTCAGTAGCATAGCTGGATACAAAGTCAACACTCAAAAATCAATAGCCTTGCTGTACACAAAAAACAAGCTCATTGAGAGAGAAATTAGAGAAAACACATCCTTCACAGTAGCATCCCAATAAATGAAATATTTAGGAATTAATCTAACAAAGGAAATGAAAGATCACACTAAAAATTACAGCACTGTCAGAAAATAGATCGAAGAGGATATCAGAAAATGGAAAGACATCCTGTGCTCTTGGATCAGAAGACCCAACATTGTGAAAATGACCATACTCCCAAAACTTATAGAGATTTAATACAATCCTGATCAAAATACTATTAGCAAGCACATGCTTATGAGTCACTAGTACAAAATGGGAGAAAAAGCAGCCAACCCCACCCCCATGAGCCCAATAGATGCCAACGGGGACCTGTAGCTAGCACAGGTGGGAGAATCAGCCAGCCACACCTTGGAGAAGCTACGCTTGTCTGGAGAAGCCTGCCCTGGACCCTCCTTCCTCCCTGGGAACCTAGGTTAGGAGAAACCCAGGTGCCTGACCTGCTTTCCTACACCACAGATGGGTAGTGAATGCAGGAAGCACCTGGGACCCCACAACTAATTCGTCTGAAGGAAACCAGGAAAATGTCAAGACAAAAGAACAAAAGACAATATCTGGCCTCCAGCCCACACAAAACAAGTCCAAGAGTCACAGATATGGAATAAATTGGAAGTTACACACTTGAAATTTCTGGGATAGTGGCAACTGAAGTAAAGAAACTACTTCATAAGGCTATAAAAGAAATCAAATTAGAAATTACAGCTCAAGTAAAAGAAGAAATAACAACCATAATGAAAGGGTTGCTGAGTGTACTTAAAGACACAGATAAAAAAAAAGAGGAGCATAGGAAAATGCAGGAAACCTTGAGTAAGTAATATAGAGAAGAATTGGAATGCAAGAAACAGATTCAAAGAAATATGTAGGAAATTAAAAACTCCATTGAAAGCTGACAAAACCACTTGAAAGAAACTGTAGACTCATAGACCTTAAAGACAGGATTGTACCTAACAATTACAAAAGGAAAGATCTCTTACAAATAACAAGGAACCAGGAAATAGCAATTAAACAGCTGCAAGATAGCTGGGCGTGGTGGCGCACACCTTTAATCCCAGCACTTTGAAGGCTGAGATAGGAGGAGCATTGTGAGTTCGAGGCTGGCTTGGGCTACAACGTGAGCACAAGGTCGGCCTGAGCTACACAGTGCGACCCTGACTCAAAAAACTAGGGCCAGGAGTTTGGCTCAGTGGCTTAAGCACCTGTCTGGCAGGCATGAGGTTGTGAGTTCTATCCCCAGTACTGCAAAAAAAAAAAAAAAACAGCTGCAAGATGACACAAAGAAAAATAATTTAAGAATGATAGGTGTTAGTTAAAAACCAGAGGGAGTCAACATAAATGACATAAAAAGACTATTTACAGAAGCAATAGCAGAGAACTTGCAAGCAAGGGGAAAGGACCTGACAGGCAGATAAGTGAGGTATATGCAACTCCAACTAACCATAACCAAAATAAATATACACCTAGATATATAATAGTCAAGATCTCAAAAAGTCAGCAAAAGAAGAGACTATTAAAAGCTGTTAGAGAAAATAAACAGATCATCTGTAAAGGAAAACCCATGAGAATCACAACAGACTTCTCAACACAAACCATCAAGTCAAGAAGAGCTTAGAATGAAGTATTTCAAGTCCTCAAAGAAAACAACTTCCAATCCAGATTGATGTACCCTGAAAAACTACCTTTTAAGATGTTATGGTTGATACACCGTGTCAACTTGAGAAGTTTAGAAGTTTAACTGACAGATTCAGCAGGGAGCCAGGGTTCTTACTTTGTAAATATCCCCATCCTGTGCAAAGGAAGGCAAGGAGATTTGTGAAGGCTACACCCACCCTGGAGAGGAGGCAGGGTCCTATGTACAATATAAGGGAGAAAAAGAGGCTTGCTCTTGCCCCTTTTTGCTCTGGCTGCTCCCTTGAAGTGTTGCCCTGGTGTCATGCCACTCTGCCTAGGAACCAGCCGAATATGGACTGAAACCTCCAAGAACTGTAAGAAAGAAACCTTTCCTTCCCTAATTTTGGGTGTCGGGTGTTTTGTCCCAGTCGCAAGTGAAAAGTAATCAAGACACAAGATTAATGGAGAAACAAGATACTTCCATGTCAAAGAACAACTGAAGGAATTCATGACCAACAAACCAATCCTACAAATAGTACTGAAGGATATTCCAGAGAGATAAAAAAGACTATGGTTCCAGGAACAGAAGCAGAGTGGGATTGCTGAGTACAGCAGGCAATTGAATGGAGGGAAAGAGTAGGGAGACAAAAGCAGAAAAATAGCAAGGTAGAGATGAGCCAGTGCATGTTGTCTGTAACCATTAATCTAGATTACCTCAATTCACCAATAAAAAGAAACACGGGCAGAGTGGATCAAGAAACAAGATCCATCAATATGTGGTATACAAGAAGCATTTAACTTGAAAGGAAACACATAGACTGAAAGTCAAAGGAGAGAAAACAATGTTCCATGTGACAGGGAACCAAAAAAAAAAAAAAATGGGTAGCTTGCCCATTAACCACAAAACGGATAAGAAAGATATGACATTTTTATAGTTACTCAGCTACAAAGAAGGATATCACGAGGCTCTTGTAGGTAAATGGATGCAACTTGAGATCATGCTCATGGGTGAAATAGTTTGGATTCACATAGATGAACATCATGTTGACTCCCTAGTATGAAAAACTGGAGGAGTTAGTGGCATCCAAAATGTACAATAGATATTGTGAAAATGAAAGGGGAGTAAATGTCTAAGAAGGGAAAGTGGTAGCCATTGATCATTTCCTATTATCTTGTTTTAAAGTCCTGTATTGTTTTCACTGTTGTGCTTTGATTGGTTTTATTCTATTTTGTTTTATTTGATTTTATTATATATGATGGCATGGGCAACTATTTCAAAGAAAACAAGATATATTATGGTAGCCATTGTTGATTTCCTATTACCTTATTTTGAAGCCCTGTATCACTTTCAATGTTTTGCTTTAATTGATTTTATTTCATTTTATTTTGTTTGGTTTTATTCTCTTTAAAATAAAAGGAAAAAGTACCATTAGCATACCTCACAGATCTAGAGGAAACATTCCTAAAATTCATTTGGAAACAGAAGAGATCTAGAATAGCAAAGGCAATCCTGGGCAACAAATGCAAGGAAGGAGGCATCACATTCTGTGACTTGAAATTATACTACAGGGGCCAGGGATTTAGCTCAGCAGTTTAAGTGCCTGCCTGGCAAGTGCAAGGTCATGAGTTCGATCTCTGGTACAAAAAAAAAATTATATTACAAACCTTCTATGATAAAATCAGCATGGTACTGGCAAAACAACAGATTCAGGGACAATGGAACAGAATAGAAGGTGTAGTCTCAACTACAAACACACTTAGCACCCTTATCTTTGACAAAGAGGCCAAACATGTCCACTGGAAGAAAGATAGCCTCTGTAATAAATGGTGCTGGAAAAACTGGCGTTCCACATGCCAAAGACTAAAACTAGACCTATGTCTATCACCATCCACGAAACTAAAGTCAAATGGATCAAAGATCTAAACATTAAAACAGAAACACTAAATCTACTGGAAGAGAAAGTAGATAGAAATTTGGAAGACATAGGGGTAGGTAGAGTGCTCATGAACAAAAAACAAACTGCACAGAAAATACTTCAAAGAATCAACAACTAGGATCTCATCTTATTAAAAAGTTTCTGCACATCAAAAGAAATCATCAACAGAGTGAAAAGAAAATCCACAGAGTAGGAAAAAATTTTAGCCACCTGCCCCCCAGACAAAGGAATTATATCCAGAACATGTAAAGAATTGAAAAAAATCACACCCTCCAAATTCAAAGGCCCAACCCAAAAATGGGCATTTTAGATGAATACAAACTTCTCAGATGAAAAAAATAAATGGCAAATAAATATATGAAAAAACGTTCAACATCATTGGTCATCTGAGAAATGCAAATTAAAACACTACTGAGATTCCATCTCACTCCAGGAAGAATGGCCATCGTCAAGAAATCAACCAATAACAAATTCTGGAGGGGCTGTGGGGAAAAAGGAACCCTTCTCCATGGTTGGTGGGAGTATACAGTGGTGCAACTACTATGGAAATCAGTGTGGAAATTCTTCAGAAAACTAAGATTAGTGGTCCCATTTGACCCAGCGAATCCCATTCTGGGTATTTTCCCATATTTATAGCAGCACAATTTGTAATAGCTAAATCTTGGAAACAACCCAAATGCTCATCAACCAAGGAGTGGATAAAAAAGATGTGGTATTTTTCTGTAATGGAGTATTACTCAGCTTTCAAGAAGGATAAACTCAAGGCTTTTATAGGTAAATGGATGCAACTAGAGACCATACTCTTAAGTGAAATAAATCAAACTCATATGTGTGAGCATCGTCTTGTCTCTCTAGTGTAAGAAACTAAAAGAGTATATAAGATACAAAAACTGCAGTAGAAGTTGGTAAAGGGAAAGAAACTGCTCACAAGGAAAGAGCAACTGGCATAAGAAGGAATGAAGGAAGGGAAAAGAAAAACATATATGTGTGTGTGTGTATATATATATATATATATATATATATATAATTGCTAACATACCACTAATTTCTTTTGGTTCATTCAAAAGATTGGTTGGTGCTTTTATTGGCTGATTAATTTTGCATACCTATATCTTATAATCTGAGCAACTACTTTGAAGACAACAATATGCAGTATATTATCCATTGTTAAATCTTTATTATCCTGTTTTGAAACTTTGTATCATTGTTTTTAATTTTTGTTTATTTTTCTCTCTTTAAAATAAAAAGAATTCTGAATGTACCTAATTACACACCCTTCTTTGACTAATTACCTCACAGAATTAGCATTCACAGAGCTAGTATTCACCAAAACATCTTTCAGAACCTCATGTGAACAATAGGCAGCGAGTGGGAGGGATTAGGCAGACAGGAGATGTGATCAGACTTGTGTTTTAGAAGAATTGCTTTGGCAACTGTATGAGGAAAAGATTGTCCAGAGGAAAACCAAAAGGGAGACAAGATAAGAAACTGGTACAACAGTCCAGGTGAGAGGTGATGAAGACTATTGTATTATTTTCCAACAATTATTTGGGTAATATGTTTGTCACAAAAAAAAAAAAAACTGCATTCATTTTATCTACAAGGGATTAAGGTCTTGCTTTTCAGAAGAACCACCAAAAGTCTGTAGTTTAGATTGCTTACCTGATATCTCACCACCAGCCATTCCTCAGATTTAAACCTTACACCTGGTTCTGGCTTTTAGTTCTCTCAGATCACCTGGCTTATCTCTACTTGCGAGGGTTTTACTTGCCACTTTCCATTTTCCCACAAATTTACAACTTCCTGGAATGTGCTTGGAACAACTGCCTAATCTTGCCTACAGATGCCCAAGCACTCCAGTGACCTGCTTGAGGCTGCCTGTCAGGCTGGCTCCACCGAGTTACAGTCCCTGGTGTATGCCTAGCAGCTCCATCCCCTACTTGCTGAAAATTCAGGCCTTATTCCCTAGGCTGGGTGCCACCCCTATTTCCCTGCTCTGAGCTCTTCCTGAGACCAGTCTGCCATCCTTTTTCCACCTTCTGCACCAAATTTCACCATATACAAAATTCCACTTCCTAATCACCAGCTGTTCCTTCCTGCCTGGAACCTCTCATGTTGCCATAACTGTGACAGAGCCAAACACTTGACAACAAAGACAGACTCCAATTCTACCTGGTACTTCTTTCCAGGGGATTTCCAAGACTTCTATATACTTCCTCAGGCTCTCTTTGGACTGAGTGATTCAGCTTTTCTCAAAACTTTTGCCCAGGAATAGATTTAGAAGTTGATGGCTCTGCACTTCATTCCCTCTCCTCTCTTTCCACGCTTAAGGAGTTGTTTCTACCTCATGAGAAAAAAAAAAAAAAAAAAAGGATTCGAGTCCTCTCAGAGAACCAGGCCAGGACTGCAATTCTTGAGAAGAATCTGATTCCCTTCTCCCAGTCATGGCCATTAGGACTCCTATTTCAGCTCTGTCCTGTGGCTTGAAGGAACTCCCATTGCAGGCCTATTCAACCTTGTCCAGTTAACCTTGTTATTCCACACAGAGCACATGCTGTCCCAGGAGTGGTCCAGTCGGGAGGGGCAGAGAGGTGCTAAGCCAGGAGATTCCAGGGAGAGCTGAGAAAATGCAACAAGAGGGGTGCTGGGAGCCTCGTTCAGCAGCGGGCTGGCTCTGAGGGCTGCAGAGCCGTCTGGCTGGCAGGGAATGAACACCCTGTGTCCTGTGGAGTCCACCAGATCCTGCTGCTGGGCCCTGCAGGAATGGAGCTGGTAGGTTTCAGCCGCAGGCCCTTCTCACTACCCCTGCTGTCCCTGTCTGTGGTCTGGTCCTTTGCTGTGCCAAACTATGTGATCTCTTTGGTGAGCTGGCAGCCACACACTGTGAGCTGGACTGAACAGAATATGTCCCTGTTCCCTTGACTCATTACTTTACAACTAAACAATCAGCATATTTCTGTGAAAGCCTGTCTCCTTTTCTGAGTTCTGAAGCACTATTCATTCAGGAACACGTTTTAAGCTTCCTTATCCTAATGAATGTCAGATACATATCGGGGAGAAAACAGATGATTCTGTAAAGGAACAGTTAGTTACCTCTAAGTGATAAAAGATGTGAATGCACTCTCAGAGTACGTGCTTCTAATTATTCTGTGTCTGAGAGACTTGTTTGACTGTTAAGACCCAAGCCAGCTCTAGAAACATCTGAAGCCTCATGTTTCTGTCTGGCCTCGAGGATGCTGAGCTTACAGAATTCCTTGCCAATTCAGAGACTTTCCTTTAGAACTGAGATTTGAGGAAAGCATTTTTTCCCTTACAGACTTATGTTTCAGAAAAGAAACAACAATCAATGTCAGGTAATTTTTTTCAGGGAATGTAGTTTTCTGTTTATCTTACATTTTTAAAATTTCAGGTAAGAAGAGTAGGCTAAAAAACATAGTTGATAAAAAAACATGTCGAAGAGCAGGGCTGCCCTTTTTCTCTGAGTTCCTCTGCATTTTACTTACCAGGCTCTGTATACATGGATGTCTGGAAAAGTGTAAGTTTAAAAAGGCGATAAATACTTCCTCCTATTTAAAGTTCTGACACCCTAGAAACATCCTCCTAGTAGGTTTTTCAGCTCAAAATATATTATATTGTAGAAGAACTGAATCAGATGAAGCTCATATGTTTTTTGAGTCTCATAATTTGTGGGTGGGTTTTTTAAGTTTAGAATCCTTATTTCAAGTAAGGTAGAAATCAGAATTTCCAAGGGTCAAGTTTTAAAAATTACAATGACAGCTAGTACTTTAGTTCTCCAAACTTGGTTACCAAAATGGAATACTTTGGTAACATTTAAGCTGCACTTGGCAGATTCCAGGACATTTACATGTATATGCCTGAGATTTTTTTTAAGAGTAAAAGAATGAACAAATGAAAGGGATAAACTTTTGGAAAAAGCGGGTAGCACATCTGGAAGAAGATCCTCTGGGCCAGGGATATAGTTCAGTGGCACAGCACCTGCCTGGCAAGCACAAGGCCCTGAGTTTGATTCCTGGTACAAAAAAATAAATAAATAAAATTTTTAAAAAACCCAGAACTTCTAATAGCACCCGCACTTCTCCATAGGAGGAGTTTCTTTTCTGAACAGTGGAAATCAGAGGGGAAAGCTTTGAGCAAGGACATTCAGAAGATGGTCAATGAATACAGAGAGCAAGGAATCTGAATACTTTTTCCTCACCACAACCTTTCCTGGTATCCCAGGGTTTATAGTTGAAGGAAGGAAGGATTTCATCTCTTATCACTGTCAGAAAACATGAAAGTTGAAATCCTGAAGACTGTTATATTTTAATATGTCATACTTCTTTTACCGGCCACCTAGGAAACAAAGTCACTCAATCAGCACGTCTCTCCTGCCCAACACCTATATGCCAGACTCCTGACTCTTTATTCCCTATTCCGCACTGTACCAGTTTGATCCTGTGTTCCCCCTCAAGGCCTCATGTAATTTGGACGGGGCTGAGTCTGGCGTTTGTGATTGGTTTGTTGTCTGGCACTGGGATTGGTGATGTGAGTGTTGCACTTGCCCAGGGGTGGAGCCAACATACAGTGTAAGGGTGGGAGGAACACATGTCTTCACTCTCTTGCTCTCTCTCTGGCTGGTTTGCCTTGCGGTTTTGGTGGCCACCATGAATGGCTGCCCCGCCATGCCACACCACACTGCCTTGAAGCCAGCTGAGTATGGACTAAAATCCCTGAGGACAGTAAGAAATAAACCTTTCCTTTCCTAATTTTGGGTGTCGGGTATTCTGTCTCAGCAATGAGAGAAAAGTAACAAAGACACACACTCATCTGTTCAGGAAGTTATGTCAGTGGACACCTTTCAGTCTTTTACAATGTTCATTTAAAAAATACAAATCCTTCTTACTTGCCTTGAAAAAATATCCTCAACAGTAAAGCAGGTGTAAATATTTTTTTCTATATAGATTTCCTTGTTTCTAGACTCAAGATAGTGGATCACTTGCTATTAGTTGATATTGTACTAAAATTTTTTCTTCTATAAACATTGGACAGTTACAATGTTTGTCACTTGGGAAATATGACCTGTCCCTGCTGCCTCTTTATTTAATTCAGTATGATCAGTAGATGGATGCATGATACGTGTGACTTGTTTTGATGTAATAGACTAGAAAAACAATAAATAATGGAGTTAGGGAAAATATTTGGCCTTTTTACCATTTTAGTCTCCTTTTGGATATTCAAAATTGTGGAATAAATTGACACACTTATAGAATTCCCACTGACATCTAGCAGTATCTTTCAGTAGCATTTGATAATACACGTGCAAAGTTTCTTTGACTATTTCATCCATTTAATTACTTTTCTAGGATTTTAGGTTGAATGTAAGAGTAGTCACATATACTGTTTATTGCTAAATCATAGACCTATTTTATTTTGTTTGTATATTTCCTTACTTAAAATAAAAACTTTCATTTTAGAATTCACCAGCAGATCATGGATCA
>RJWM01020999.1:0-36272 GCA_004363535.1 Dasyprocta punctata
CCCCTTCTGTCCCTCAGACAGAAGCTTTTTTTCTCTCAATAAATATATTCTGCTCTTAACCTCTGCCGCTCCTAAAATTCACTCTTCAATTTTAGAGGACACGAGCTCTTACCGGACAGCTGGCAGGGTGGGAGTTTCTCTCCCCTGTATCATTATGAGAGGCCCAGGGCCCCTGGGGGGCACTGCAGCTGCCCTCCGGTGACTCGGGAGTCCGCGCGGGCGTGCACGGCGGGGGGGCGGGACCCCTCTCGTGTGCCTGGGCTCTGCACTGCCTGGGGGACAGGGGTGAGAGGGGCAGGAAGGGGGCTGCGGGCTGGGAGGATCCCAAAGTCTGGGGTGTAAAAGCTCCGAGGAAGTAATCAAATCTGGGCAATCCTGGTGGGCAAGGCTCACACAACCTGCCCAACCGGTTCTGGGCAGCTGAGATTGCTGCTTTAGCGGGGGGTGGGGCTCGGGTCGCCCAGGCAAAGTCTAGGAACAGAATTTCAGTGACTATAATACCTTCAGCACAGCACAGTTAAAGTAAAATTAAGCGGTGTAAACTGTATTTGTAAAAGAGAAAGAAATGACAGGACAGGAGGTTTTAGAACAAAGCCCCGGCACACAGAGAGGCTGAGCTGCAAGGCGTCCTGTTTACCCTGAACCGCCCGGGGCGCGGCGCCCCATGAATCCAGGGTCCCCGCCTCTGCCCCGGCTCCTGCTGCCCAGCCTCGGCTGTGCGCACTTCACTCCCGTCACGCGTCTTTCAGACAAACACTGACACTACCAGTGAGAGCTGCACAACTGTGCAAATGTCAGACTGGAGTGCGCGTGCAAGCTGAACTTACCTGAACGTCCCACGCACAATAAAACAACCAAAGGCGGTGCCTTTAATCTGGCTGTAAACTTCAAAGTTTAATCTGGTTTTAAACGTAAGAGAGTCTCAACAATCTCGACCTCTTCTGAACACCTAGAATGTCAGTCATCCTAAGAATGCTGGAGAGCACCCTGGGAATGTTCCCCGGCTGGAAAACATTACCTTCCACACTGTCCTGCGAGAACAAGAAGCCCTCTTATAAAAACAAGCGACATTCAGCAGTGACTTTGCAGCCACCTGCGTGGGCGCCGCGCGGTACTAACCCTGCCGGATCTTCTGCCCAGCGACTGCGATCCGTACACCTCTCCATCATAACCATTACTCTGTTGCAACGGAGAAAAGAGAAAACCCAAGTCAGTAGGCAAACACACACACGGGAACACAGTAGCAAGAAAAATTAGCAGGGAAGCCACAGTCTCTCAGCACAGGGGGCGCAGGGAAGGTTCGGGGTGATGCAAAGCCCACACCCCTACGAGTGCCAGCCTCACGACTGCACCACTCCGACTGGGAGAAAACCGAACCAGGCTGTGTGACGCACAAGTCGCGCTTGGTTCTAAGGTCCCTGTGGGGAGACACCCACGACCTGGACCGGCGGAGTTCCTCTGTAGTTCTGTCATCCAGTGTTAGGGCAGCACGGCAGAAATTCTAGCTTCCAGGAGGAAAGGCTGTGTGTCAGGCCAGGGGTGTGAACCCATTAGATTTCAGGCCATGGTTCAGGGTAAGTCCTGGGAAATTACAGCCCAGTAGGAAGTACCGTCATGAGACCCAGAGAGTTTCCTTTAATCTAAAATTAAATGCAATGCTCAGCCAGGTGTGGGAGGTGCAGGTCTGTAATTCCAGCACTCAGGAGGCTGAGGCAGGAGGATCAAAAGTTTAAACCCAGCAGGGACAAATTAATCCTGTCTCAAAATAAAAAACTAAAAAGGGGACTAGGAATGCAACTCAGTGGGTTCCATTCCCACTTCTGAGACCCTGGGTTCCATTCCCACTCTGAGAAGGAAGGGAGAAAGGAGCGAAGGAAGCAAGGCCCGAAGCTGAACACGGGAAAAGTGTCTGGCAGAGAAGCACTGCTGGTTTTTTCTTTCACCCAGGCGTCTTTTTTTTTTTTTTTTTTTTTTTTTTGCGGCACTGGGGATTGAACTCACAGCCTCACGCCTGCCAGACAGGCGCTTAAGCCACTGAGCCAAACTGCCAGCCCTGCTTCCTACTTTTTCAAAGTGAAACCAGAGGAGACACTGCATGCATGGTCCCCTAAGGTGTCCTCCAGGAACAAGGGAAGTGCTCGATAGGTGCCTGTGGCTCCCCTGGCCTCTGTCTCCCAGCCCAGGTCCCCCTGGCCCCAGCCCTGGCTCCTCCCAGGGCTGTCCTTCTCTCCCTTCTATCCTGAACCTGCGCAGGTTCACGGAAGAGCTGTGCACCGCCGGGGACAGCAGGGGAAGCGGCCCACCCCGCGTCTGGTAAGGAGGGAGGCAGGTGCCACGGGTACAGGCCAGAGGCCCAATCCAGGCGGAAGCTGAGTGTGACTTCAGGTGAGTTAATCCACCGGCACCTTCGCCAACAAGACTGCCTGACATGGAAAAGCATGCCAAGGGTTCGTGCGGTTTAGGCCTAAACCACTCCTCTGCTGTCTTTAGAAACTAGTTTTAGGAGCCAGGTGCGCCGGTGCAGGCCAGTAATCCCAGCTACTCTAGAGGCAGAGGCAGGAGCATTCCAAGTTCTGAGGCCAGACTAGGCAACTCAGTGAGGCCTGTGTCAAAATTTACAATTGTATAAACCGGGCTGGGGGTGTAGCTCAGGGGCGAAGTCCTTGCTCAGCGTGTGCGAGGCCCTGAGTTCAATCCCCAGCACAGGAAAAACGGGTTTGGAGAAGAAATGGACACAGTGCTACGGGCTGACACGGGCACCGCTGGCCGACTTCACACCAGCCGAGGCCGGGAAACGCAGCGCACAGGTAAACCCTCCGGCCGGCCCTGCCTGGGCCACACCCTCCCGGTTCAGCTGGTCCTGGCTGCCTCGCAGCAGGGAGACCCAGGGTGGTGAAGCCGGACGGTGTCCTGGGTGAGAGGGGCGTCCTCTGCAGGCCGCCTGGGCTGGGGCTGCACGGAAGCGTTCTCCCAGGGCAGCCCCGGGCCGCAGGGCCTGGCGGACAGCACCCCAGCTCCACCACCGGCTCCTGACGCACTGAGATGGGCGGGCTGTCCCCACAGGACAGAAGCGGGGCTCAGAGGGCTGACGAGTAAGCGGCTGTCACGACACTCAGGTGGCAAGCGCATAGCACACAGCGTCTCTGAAGTCGGTCCCCGAGGTCCAGCTGCTTCCGCTCTGTGGGATTCTGGCCGCGCCCCTCCCCGTGTGGCTCCCCGGGCACAGGTGCTTGCTTGCTTTGTGGGTCACACGCTACCAGGAGGGAGTCTGAAGTCACCCGCACCCCAGGCCCCGATTCGAGGTGCATGTGTGGTGACATGCGTCCCGCCCCCTCCCCCGTTCCCCGAGGTCCCCTCCCAAACAGTAACAGAGTAGCGCAGGAGCACATCCATAAAGCTGTGCTTTCCAGGGTGCAGGACGAGGTGGAAGAGGGAGAACACCCGGGAAAACCTGCGACTCCGACGGCAACGTGTGACCCACCAGGACCTAACGACGGCCGTGCAGCGGCCGTGTGACCACGAGGCTCTGCCGACGTGTCACGCTAGATTTCTACTTTTCTAGGTGAGTCACACCGCAAGGCACATTTAAAAGGTGTTAGAGATGCGACACCAACAGGCAAGGGTACACCAAAAATTCTGGGTGCAATGCTTGCTGCATTCGATTTAATTCTAAGAAAGCGTGGCATGGAAAACAGAAACCCGAAATGTGGTTGTGACCAGTGCTGGCATCTTCGTCCATCCAATCCATCCTGCAAGGCCGGCCCTTCCACCAAGTCCACCTCGAGGTGACCGGCAAGGCCGGTCCTTCCACCAAGCCTACCGCAGGTGACGGGCTAAGAGCAGGTTGGTACCGCCTTTACTTCCTAAGAGAACAGAGCTGCTAGCTGTAGTGTCACAAAAACGCTCTCCTCTACCGGGGTGAGGGTGGAAATCTCTGCAGATGAACAGCAGACTGCACAGGGCACTTGGAGAATGCGTGCTCCCCCCAACCTGCAGGCCTGTGCTTCGCCATCGGGACCCCTGGCGGATCAGACCTGCCGGCCGGGGCACAGCGCTCCTGGCTAGTGACCGACTCAATTATAAAAGAACATTTTAAAAATGAGAATTTGCCAAATAATTTCTAAACGAAGCAGTAACAGACGAAGCATCGAAGGCTCTGAGATGGGGCCTCCCTGTGAAGTCCCCTACAAAGTGCTACTTTAACTGGAGGCCCGAGCCACCTTCCTGCCAAGCCCTGCCCTGGGCGAGATTAAAATTTTCTTCCTGTAAGTTAAATTCACAGGTGTTCCGAAAGCGTAAGGCACAGAAACTCATAGCTATGAGAACAGTAATTCAAGTTGAAATCAAAAGCGTTTGTTTCCCTTACACCTCCCCAACTTTCTCAGAGGGCATCTTCCGGCAGAAAAGCAGACGTACGTTTATCTTGAAGCAGTCCAGATTAGAAAACAACTAAGTTTTTATTAGGTACAATGACTGCATTTAATATTCGAGAAGAAATTTAGAGGCCTTAGGATTTTTCGGCCCAAGTGTGTTCTCTGAAAGCTGACCGGCCTGTTTCCCCCTGGTGGCACAGCTGCTACCCAGGGGGGTGGGGTGCTGGTAGATGGACAAGGACACCCTGGGCTTCTTGCTGCTGCTGGGGGTCAGACCCAGGCCCCCCACCCCACCGCACACCAAGCACCGGCTCTAGCACGGTGCCACTCCCCAGCCCACCCGGGCCTCGGACAGCACCACGAGGTTAGTGGAAACTCCGGGGATGTTACGGGTCACACCACACAGTTAGGGTCACGCAGCAAGACACATGCGACCATCTCACCCAGGCGTAGGGGCCCCCAGACTCCAGGTCAGGCTGTGACTGGTGGGGTAAGGCCGAGAGGGAGCAAGGGAAAGAACGGCAGAAGTCAGTGAAAGGGCTAAGCGGACCATCCAAACACAGGGACCATCTAGGAAATCTTAACAGAAACACATTTCCCATGACTTCCAGGATCTTACACATATTTATTTAGCAAATCACATTAGAGCGATAGCAACCATAAAAATCTAAAGACTACCATGGCAATGGGTGCTATAGTTCATAAAATATGATACGGCTTGAGCAACCTGTCTTCCTTTACATAATGCACTCTTGTTAATTACAGAAAAGCTACCAGAGGTATTGCTGTCAGTTTTTAAATTAAAAAAATTAAAATCTAATTTCTAATTTCTAAATCTGAAAAATTAAAATCTAATTTCTAAATCTAAGAGGCCCATCCACACAGATGCCAGAACAGGAGAATTGTCCTTGGCCTTCTTAGGATTTATAGTAACCTCCCATGGAAAGCAGGAAGCCCTTGTTTGGGAGTTCAGGAACTGAAGATGTGATCCTACATTAGAACTTTGTGAGGCCAAGATTTCAGTGAGGGGCGTGCGGTACCTGCTGTGGAGAAGGCCACAGCCCCAGGCCTGGAGCTGTCACCAAGAACAGGGACTCCCAGCAGGCCTCTCAGGCCCCCTGGGCTCGTTCTGCCCCTATTAAAATGAGTAGGCCAGCCCACTGCAGTGGCACACCCCTGTAATCCCAGCACTTGGGAGGCTGAGGCAGGAGGATCACCACGAGTTCAAGGCCAGCCTGCACTACACAGCAAGACCCTGTCTCAAAACAAAACAAAACAAAACAAAACAAAACAAAAAGCCCTGAATGAATGAATGAATAGGTCTGATTCTCCTCTCTAGGATCCAAGTTCTCAAATTCTGAGGTTTTCAAAGGCAGCCTTTGGATCTAGTCCCTCCAGGGAAAGTTCGGGCTAGCACACCCTGCAGTGGAAAATGAAAGGCAGCCTGGGGACCTCCTGCCTGCGACTGCACTTTACACACACTCGCTGCCTTGGTGAGGAGCTGCGGCCAGCAGAGCTAACTCGCTTTGAAAGCGAAAGGAAGGCTGGCCTCCCGCCACAGTGCCCACAAACACTACCTTCATTTCGGACTCCTTGGAGGTGGGGAATTCTCTGAGAACCTTAAGGAAGTGACCATTCTCTTCCTAGAGAAATCTAAGGCACCACAGTCTTCAGATAATTTCAGGAGGAGCACAGATCTGAAGATGAGACACCATAACAGAGACCTGAACACTGTGGCCGCCTCTCTCCTCCTATTCTCTTTTGAGTCCCCATCAATCAGGTTTTATGGGTTTTTCTGGCTTCTATTGCTGTTGCTTTTTGTTGTTTTGTTTCTTTTTTGAATTAGGCTCTCGATATGTAGTTCAGGATGGTCTTGAACTCACTATGTAGCCCAGGCTGGCTTTGAACTCAGGGCGATTCTCCTGCCTCAGCCTACTGCGTACTGTGATTACAGCAGTGCGCCACCATGCCTGGCTTTATCAATAGGGTTTTGCTCTCACCATTGCCGTCAGAAGTTTTCTTGGCAATGTCACTGGATGCCCTCACTGGTCCCTCCACTTGGCTTCAAGGACTCGACCTTCTGGACCTGCTCACCAGCTGGGACGTCTGTGCCCTAACCCCAGACTTTGCCAACTGAGCTTTGAATTTGCAACATTCCTTTCCCCTAGAGTGGGCTGTGTCACAGGCACCTTGTGGAAGTTACGGCTGTACCACAAAGCCTAGGTCCCCGTGGGAGAAAGTTCCAGATAGCAAAGTGGCTCTCGATCCCGTCCCTCGGGAACTGGGACCGTCATGCAAAGCCACCTGTGCCTGCGTTAGTGCTGCAGAGAGGGGGACGCCACCAGCGTCTGTGACACTCCGTCAAATAAGACGCACGCTTAGTGCGCACAGGAGTCATGGAGCGGAATGACGTCTCACTGCGCAGTGATGGGAATGAGCCCTCGGGTCTCCGCAGTGCCTCGGGAAGGAGCAGCTGCCTGCGGCCAGTCAGGACCCTCGGGGGAGGAAACTTCGGCCTCGGCCTCGCAGGAAATGAGCCTGACACGCTCAGTGTGACGAAGTTAAAGCAACAACAAAACACACGTTCTCTCCCTCACCTCCCAGAGCACACCATCTTCTCAAGCATGGGTGTGGAAGTTTTCTATGTGTTCAAGGAAAACACACCGACACAGATGTGTGTGTAAATAATGAGCCATTAAACCGCCGTGCTGGAGAGATTTCCTGTCCTTACTGAGGGGAAGACCCCGCTGCTGAGGTAGACGCAGGTCTAACCGTTGTTGCTGGGCAGCCTCAGCAGCCATGCAAAAC
The DNA here is from genome assembly GCA_004363535.1 of Dasyprocta punctata. NCBI lineage: Eukaryota > Metazoa > Chordata > Mammalia > Rodentia > Dasyproctidae > Dasyprocta > Dasyprocta punctata. Next base: position 7,182 of record RJWM01020999.1, read on the forward strand.
CATCACTGAAGAATCATAAACTTATGGCTATGGAAATGGAGATTCCAATTCCGTTTTGTTTTGTTTTGGAGACAGGGTCCCACTTTGTAGTTCAAGCTGGCCCTGAACGATGTCAGCTAAACTGGCTTTGAACTCGCTCTCGCTTAGATCCTCCTGCTTCTGCCTCCCTAGTGCTGGGACGGCAGGGGGCGGGAGTGTGCAAGTGGACTCTCGGGGCAGGCTGTGCCTTCTCGCCAATTCTGAGACAACTGTTACTCAAGGTGTGGTGGTTTTGTGATGCAGAAAAATACCAAAAAGCATCGACTTCTACCCCTGGACAGACGCAGACCCAAGTGTCTATGCATACTGACAGTCTCTCCACAACAGCAGAGAAGCCCCATCGCTTTGGGTTTAAACAAGCATCTCCTGGCTTAGGTACCGGCAGGCGGACCCCAGGGACCAGGGAGGAGGGCGGGATGTGGGACGGGAGGGCTCGGCCCGCGCGGTGCATGCTGACCCGGCCCGGTACTGACCCGCAGGCTGCCTCTGCTACCCACGGACAGACGCTCGTCTTCGTCCGAGGCCTAATGAGAGAAAGGAGAAGAGCTGTGAAGGGACAGCGCAGCCTAGGAACAGGAGCCGATGACCAGGCTCGGGGGACACGGCTGACCCTCACCACGGCAGCGGTGGCCGGCACCTCCTGGGAAGCTCAGGGCGCGGGCTTTGTCTGCCTCGGCCTGTTTATGGGTAACGTGGGTTTAATTTAACTTCTTTAAGTGATAATATTTACATGACAGGGAACTTAGCTGAGTCACGCCTCAGCCTCCAGGCTCCTCCCTATGTAAATTACCCACGGACAGCCAATAGCAAAAGGCACTCAAGATGCCACGCATTTCCCGAACACTCTCCTTACCAAAGCTGGAGTCAAATGCTGGAGGCTGGCTTCAGTCCCTGTTTGGACGCAACGCCAGCCTGCTCGCAGCATTAGTAAGTACCTACTTCAGCCACCCGGTGGACAAATCAGGCTTCGGTGGAGACGCCAGGTAGAGAAAAGCAGGGTACTAACCGAGGCGAGCCTCCGGGATCTGCGGGAGTAGCGCTCACTGTCCTCCTGCCGCGGCGGGGGAGAGCGAGAGCGTTAGGGAGGCGCGGAGACCAGAGACCGCGCAACATCGCGGCGGACCTCTGACCCAACGCCTACGTTTCCTTTGCCTCTATTTAAAGGTTTTAACGGGACCCCGGGGGAAAGCTTTCCTCTAGGCGCTAGTCCTCAGCACCCGACAGATTGGTGTGTTTCATTCTGGGCTTAAAAACAGTGAGCCTGGGGCCAGGAGCTCAGTCTTAATTTCTTCCAGCCTCTCTGACCCGATCCGTTTAAAGGCAAAGCTGGTTTCAGAGTGTTTAGGCTGTGGTGTCAGCATTAACCAACTTCTCCCTGAGTCAGAGAAGCCAAACCAGTGGCTGGCAGGGGTTGAATCTGCCGTCTTCTACACTGCACAGGGCTTGGAGGCCACCGTGGTGGACCTGCATCTGTCTCCCGGGGCTGCCTGTGCTCGGGGACACGGGACAGGGCACACAGTCCCGGCCAGTTCTCAGACGCTAGGACCCCAGAAAGGCATCAAGAGGTCAGTGGGTCCAGCAGCCAGGACAGGAAGAGGTGGGCAAATTAAGGAGGAGCGAAGCCTGACTTTGGGGACCTGCGGGGATCATGGGGTACCACCACCAGCTGGGGTCTCCTTGGGGGAGGGCCGAGGCCACTGGGGTGACCCTGCTCCCACCTGTCCCGGGCGGGCAGTCACTACGGTGCTGTTATATGAAACATATGGAGAAGGTAAAGGACTTTTCTTACCTCAGGAATGAGAGGACCCAACTGTGGGGTACACAGAGGTCGGGATGGGGGTGATGGGGGGGCAGGTACAACCCCAAAGAAACAGAGCCTGAGAGCCCTGTGGTTCCAAGTGGAGCCCAACGGGACCTGATGGTCACAGACGCTGGTCAGGAAGTCCTCGTTCTGGGGGGCACGGGCCTAGCCCGGTCCCTAGCACACAGTTCTCTGCCCCTGGAAACTGGGGAGCCCTGCGAGCTGCCGGTCCACAGCCGTCAGCGCACATGTGGCAGCCAGGTCGGGCTGCTGCTGTGCAGGCTGCATTTGGAGAGGTAAACAGCCAGGACCAGATGGGCCCAGCCCGGAAGCAGGCCTCTCGGAATCGAATTACTGCGCGGTGGGGATCTATCTACAAGATTACGCTGCACGAGAATCAAATTATAAAGCATGTTAAGTCTTCAAATTGTAGTCAAGGCCTACCATCCACTGCTCGATGTCACCCCACTTAGTATCCAGCCCATAATATTTCTAAGAAAGAAGGGAAAGAGAATTAGGCAGGAAGTAAAACGGTGAGAACCCAAGAGACTATTCCGACATGCACCCCCACCGCCCTGCGCTGCCCCGTGAAGCTCGCATGCCGGGCAAAGCGGTCACAGCGCCTGGGGCTGCAGGGGACCCCACCCAGCTGGTCTGGCAGGCCCAGGGGACCCCGACAGGGCCGCTGCCGCCCTCGCGAAGCCGCCCTGCTGCAGAGCTTGGGAAGGAATCGCACTGCTCAGGAGAAGCGAAGCGGGAGCCAGGCAGGGTGAAGCTGGGGAGGGGGACGCCACGCTGTGCCCCGGTGCCTGTGCGGAATGAAGGCCCGTGAGCTCAGGGCAGCTGGGAGGGCTTCGGGCGGGCCTGCGGTGCCCCTGGGCCGGCTGCCGCCCACAGTGCCGCGTCTTCACCTCGCTATACACACCCCGGGGGACAGTCTGCCTGCGGGGACCAGGCTCGGTGTGGCCGTCCCCATCACCAAGTGCAGCACCCCACAGAAGCAGCTAAGCGAGCCTCTGCAGGCTGCGACAGAGATGTGACCTCTGCCTTCGCACCGCACAGTCTCACGATGAGAAGGAAAGAATCGGATGCTGGAACTGCGGGATCAGGTCTGAAATGGTTTTCAGGGACGCGAACGTGCCGCTGCGGGGTTTAAAATCCGCGGCTCGCGGTGGCCTCCTGTCTCCCGCTGGGAGTTGGTGGTAGTAGAAAGTTCAGGGGAGAGATCTGGGCGAGAATTCCAAATGCTTTTAAAAGCCAATGGTACCCAACTAATACGAAAAGCCACACGAGCCCTCTCTTCTTCCGCAAGTTATTGCCTCAGGTTATAAAGGCAGCGAAAAAGCAGACACCTCACTGAGTCCTGCTCTGACCCAGGTGGCAGTGAGCGCGAGGCCTCAGGGCCGCCTTGCGTTCAGTCAGCATTGGTCCCGCCCTTCCTCAACTTCCCAACTTTCCCATGGAGACTGCTGCGCCCCCGGTAGCTCAGTCTCCTCTTTAATTACACAGACGGAAGGAAAATATACTTTAATGAGAGGAAGATCTATAGGAATTCCTAAAGAAGTCTATGTAACCAGTTTTTCTATTTTTTGGACCTCTTTTTGCCCCATTCTACACCTATAGGAAGCGCCACGGGGCCTCCAAATCTTTCACTCGTCGTGGGTGTACCCCGTGTCGCCCCACGGGGGAGGACACTCTAGGGACTGCAGGTGCCGTCCAGGGTGGCTGCAGCCCACTGCGGCGCAGGCTGGGTTACAGGGTGAGCACTGCGCTTAGCTGTGAGTCACGCGGCAGAAGCGGGGGCCGGGCCGGTGCAGGAGGCGCCGGCTTTCAGAAACTGCTTGGATGCAGAGAAGGCGCCAGCCCGGCGTCCACGGAGCGGGGAGAAAGCTGACTGCCTCCTTCCACTGTGGGAGGAGGGCTCGGGACAGACACGGGGTCACTCTGGCGGCCCTGTGCCGGGGACTGCTGGGGCTCAGGCACTGAGTGCCGCGTGGGGTCACATCCTGACAGAGTCCTCGCCACTGTTCCCACAAACGGAAACAAGACACCCAACAGGGATCGGGCACAGGAAGGGAACGGACGCCGCTGGGAACGACCAGCCCGAGCCCTCCTAGCGCTTGGACAGCCGCGTCCTGCCCTGTGGGGACAGGGAGGGCACCCCAGTTAGCTTCGAACCTGACGAGTTCTTCCTGGACTCTAGGGAAGACTCAGAACCCAGGGTCGATTCAGTACCCAGGCCCCAGAAACTAACAGGGCAGATGGAGCCTGGGTCTGCCGGCGGAGGTCCCGGCCCAATCGGGACAGTAATGGGATGGGGACGATTCAGAACCGGGGAGCGTGGGAACCCCACTCCCTGAGGACCGGAGTCCCCGGGGCCTGCTCCCCTCATCGCTGAGACTCAGAGACTGCTTTCTGTGCCTTGAGAGAAAAATAGTTTTGTTCTTTACCTTGACACTAAATGAATTCACAAAGAAATCTATTATAGTTGCAAACTAAACTCAATTATGGGAAGGGCTCACTGCACCCCACTTCTCAGGGAGCTGGTTTTCCCCACTTTGTTATTGCTGAGCCCCAAATCCCGGGCCTGCCCCCGAGCTCACATCTAACCTGAGACAGAGGCACCCAACACCCTATGAAATTCTGAATGCTAGCAGTGGAGGGCAGGTGTATCTCAAACTGCTGGATTGGATTATTACATCTTCATTTTCCTTTTTACCTAGATTTTAAAACCAGTATCTAATAATCTCTGAGCATGTGACAATTTAGGGATTTCTAAGAAAGTTACCAAGAAAGATAGTCTTTCTCATTCAATGTATGATTTCAAAAGATTCCTTGAATTCTAAAATGTGATTTTGTCTTAGAATTCTTTTTTTACAGACTACTTTCTCATATCTTGAGGAAAATGGAAAATGAGGATGAAAGTTAGAAAAAAAGTGTTGCGTGCTGCTCCCCGTGGGTGGACGTGCGACCGTGCAGTGAGGGAAACGGAGACTTCGCGTGTCTCCCGTGCAAGGCGTTACTTCTGAAAGGGGACCAGGCTCTTGGGGTGCGCGGGGTGGGGGACCAGGCCATGCAAATCAGAGAGTGAAGAGGGACGCCTACCTTTTGAACCTGATAGATCTACAGCGAGAGGGACACGGGAAAAGGAAAAGAAATAGAAATCGGATTAAAGTAGCAGGAACATTGGAAAGGTTCTGTAAGTAACCGGAAATGAATCAGAAGCCTTTCTGAGAGAAAAAAAAAAGAGAGACAGAGAGCTGATAAAAAATAAATCAAAATGCTTGAAGCCCTGTTGAAAGAACCACTCGCTCCTCACTCGTCTGACACTGTTTTAGCCACGTTGAGGCATAGGCACGTCTAGGTGACGCCACCCAAGTCCCGCTCTGACTGCGACACGGAAGAGCGTGTGACCCGTGACCGTGCGTGGCGACAGCGCCCCTCTCCACTCTGCACACTCTGCAGGCTCTCGCCGGGGCACGCCAACCTCGGCTGTGGGCCGCCACCTTCCTCCGATCCTCTGGGTGTCCTCGGAGCACCCCAGGCCCCCCAGGCCCCCAAGCCCCCGAGCAGCACCTGTGCACAGGTGCAGACAAGGACTGCGATGCTCAAAATTTTGACATCCAAACACCCACCCCGCCGCGGATCCCCATGGCTCCTCCAGAGCGTATTCATTTCCCCTTAATCAACAACTTAAAATGCCAGTGCTCCAGCTATCAGATGCTACAGGCTCAAAGTGCTTGGCTTGTTCTAAGAATAGCCGGGCCGAGAAGCCGAGCGAGGCAGACCGTGGAGCTGCTGGGGCTGGCAGCGGCTTCTCTCTGGCTCCCCGGACTCGCACCCAGGCTTGGGATACCCTGGACCCCAGTCCTCTTCCTGCACGGCTCCTGTAAACACGGGGTCTATCTTAAGTTTAGTGGGCGGTGCCTCACACCTGGCACCAGGGAGACACTTGGTTTCCAAGGTACAGTGTCCCTCCACCGAGAAAGGGACAAGGGCAACGTCCCTCGCTGCTTTCCAGCTGATCTGCCGGCCCAGACCCCTAACTTTCATCAAGAGCTTTCTGCAGGAGATGTCACGAGCATCTGTGTCAATCAATTCTACCCATAAGTGAGGATGGGACTAGATTTTTTTCAGTTGTTTCAGTAAGAAACACTCCGCTCCTCAAGGGAGCGGACCCAGGGCCTGGGTGCGGGGAGCAGCCCTGGAGGCAGCCGACTCCCCTGCCCAACGCAGAACGCGCAGATCTCACAGGAGGAGCCCTTCAGCGAGGGCCCGAAGGCGGCTCCTGGGCCCCAGCGAGCACAGGACTGGGGTCCTCCACCTGGCCGTCTTCCAGAGCATGGCAAAGCTCTGCACTCCAGGGTGAGCTTCAGAGCCTGGAGCCCTGAGGACCGACTCCCGGGGCCCTCCATCCCCTGCGTGATGGCAGAAAGGGTGGGAACAGGGGTGCAAACTGTTCCCATCCCAACCCAGGGCAAGTTATTCCGGCCGCTCCTCCTGGGTGCTCACGCTGCCCTCTGGACACGGCCCGAGGTGTAGAAACCTCTGCGGGAGCCTAAGCCAAGCAGACCGGGCCCCTTCCAGCAAACAGAAACCTGTTCCTGCGCGTTTTAATTCAGAGGATCTGCTGGGTCCCTGGTTCAACAGTGAGACCTTGAAGTTCAGAGCTGGCTCCTTGGGCTCCTCGTCGCCAGAAAGCAGGCCTGGGAAGGTCTCCTGGCACCCGTGGGGGTGGGCAGGCCTGGCACCCCTGCTACGTGCACCCCTGGTCTGACCTCGGGCCTCAGCCACACTCACAGGCGCATTCCAGTCCCCGCCATGTGACCGGGACAGGTGCGCCAGCGGCAACAGGTGCCTGTGTGCTCCAGGCTGTGCCTAAAATTAAAACCGCCCTGCAGGGCAGCAGCCAGGACCCCGGCGTTACCTCCTTCTGCTGCCGCTCCAGCTCCTTCATGCGGATCTCTCGGGCCTCGGCGCGGGCTGCTCGCTTCGCTGCGAGCCGGGCCTCCGCCTGCAACAGACCAGAAATCTGATTAGGGACCGGGCCAGCTGCGCCCTCTCGGGCAGGCTCACCACACCGGGGAGAAAGTCCTGTTCAGAGTTAATAAACCTGACGATGAGTCACAGGCTCCAGGGAGCCGACAGGGTCACCAGGAAGGGGACCGGGGGTGACCGGTGCACAGGAGCCCCATCCGGGCTTCTCCTCCCAGGGCTGCAGCCACCCAGGGCCCAAGGAGGTCCAAGAACATTACGTGGAAAATTCCAGAGAGATACACTTCCTGAGTTGCTTATTTTTTCAGTACTGGGGATTGACCCAGGGCCTCTGCACTGAGCTATATCCCCAGTCCCGTTCATTCATTCATTCGAGACAGGGTCTTATGAAGTCCAGGCTGGGCTGGAACTTGTGATCCTCCTGCCTCAACCCAATCCCACAGTGCTGGGATTCCAGTGTGACCGCCACGCCCAGGGATGATCCCTAAATCTTACACAGTGCACCATTCCGCATAGCACGACAAACACTCGTGCTGTCCTGTCCCTGCCTGCTTGGGGTGTAAATCGTCCCTGTTCCCGGAACCCACGCTGGACACGTGACCTCCCCACTGGTCACTCAGTGGCCATCAAGTTGACCATCATAAAGTGACCTTCCTATGCAAGTAACAGCCTGGGACCCCCACTCCCCACCTCTCCTCAGCCCGGCGGAGTGGACGGAACCAGGAGGTCCAGGCTGAAGTTCAGCTCGGTTGTATTCCCTCACACAGGGTTGGGGGTGGCCCGACCTGTCTGCTGTCTCAGGATCCCCTTCTGCCCTGTCCCTGGCCATGCAAGAGCCCAATACAAAAGGGGGGCATGGTGGCACACGCCTTTAATTCCAGCACTCAGGAGGCTGAGGCAGGAGGATTGTTGTGAATTCGAGACTAGCCTGGGCTACAAAGTGAGTTCAAGGCCAGCCTGAACAGCATAGTGAGACCCTGTCTCAAAAAATAGGGCCAGGGATTTAGCTCAGTGGCATAAGCACCTGCCTGGCAGGCATGTGAGGTTGTGAGTTCAATCCCACCTACCAAAAAAAAGAGAGAGAGCGAGAGAGCCCAAAACACCCATACTGGTGAGGTGCAGATTTGAGGCAGAGGGGCCCTCCTCTCCCCAGAGCCAGCTCTGAATAAATCCTTCTTGCTTTTGACCAACATAAATGGCCTCCTCCGATTTCATCAGAGGACAGCAAGTGACCCCAACCGATGAGCCTGTGTGGCCAGGAACCGAAGGTCCGGCAGTCGGAGCCAGTGTCTATGCTGGAAAAGCCGCCCATGTTTAACAAGCTCTCGGGGTGTGGTTGCCTAGTTCTGTGGGGATGCACCTGCCACACCTGACCCTGCCACTGGGCCGTTGACACCAGCACCAGCACACAGTCTCACTTTTCATAAATTCTATGCTTATTCCTACTGCATGTGACAGGTTTTCTAATGTCAACCAAATGCCTCCTTCCTGCCATGTAAGTTCTTTGTGGGTCTGTAGTTTTCAGGGGTCTGTGTTCCCAGGTAACTGACCTCACACCGGAGCTGTGGGGACGCCAGCAGCCCAGGAGACGGATGGCTGGACTCCAGGGTCCCCGGGGCCTGCCTCCCGCTTACCCATGAACTGTGTTACAAACTGATCTTCTCTACATTCTGATCCACGGGGAGTGGTGACCGCAGCTGGCCTGTCTCAGGGTGTGCTTGCTGGGGTCCTCGTGGGAAACTTATTGTATGACACACTCCACTGCCATGGCTTTCCAGACCGGTTACACCCGGAAAGGGGCCTCTTGGGTCCACCAAAGGGCCCACAGCTGGAGAAGGGAGGAAGCGCACGCGGACCCCCCCACCTCCTGGCGTGGGCCAGCACAGTGGCTAAGGTCACACTGAGCACGGCTGCCCGCCCCGCCCTGGAGTGGAAGACGTGTGACTCCTTGACTCAGAGACGTGGCCAGGAGTCGCAGGACAGCAGGGTCCAAGGGACAACGACCAGAACACGAGCACAGCGACGTCACCAGACAACATGCTGGACAGGAACCAGCCTTTGGGAGAGGACGGGGAGGGGCGCAGGTCACTCGAGACCAGGCAGAGCTGGAGCAGCAGGCTCAGCTCAGCAGCCGGGGTGGACGGGGAGGGGGCTGCGGGAGGAGAGTGGGGGCCACAGGGAGCGGAGGGAGAGGGCGAGGCTGGCAGAATCCCACCAGGGTCCCCGAGAATCCCTCTGCAGGAGCGTGGTGCGGCCGTGATAGAGGACACAGATGACACGGACGCCTGACGCTCGGTTTGTGCCCGGCGGGCCTGCCACAGTCAGGCGAGGGCACAGAGGGTCCAGCGGGTGGGGTCTCTCACTGGCCTTGACAAAGGGAGCTGCCGTGTTGGGGAGACCTGTGCGGGGCCGAGAGCACCCCGGCGACAGCCAGCGCCAACAGGGTGCCTCAGGCCAACCACAGCAGGAAAGGGGTTCTGCCTGCACCGGGGGGCTTGGAAGGAGACAACACGGAAGGAGTAACAGCGGGGACGCTTGCTCGGGGGGACACAGCGTGGGCTGCCACGGGGTGCACGGCATGCGGGCAGCCTGGCCTGGCCTGAGTTCCTGCAGGGACACCAGCGGCCGGCCAGTGGCTCAGTGCTGTGCTGTGCCTCTCCTGACTCACACAGGGACCCAGTGCCCCGAGACAGGAAGTGGTGGCGGTGCTCTTGCTTCCTGGAGTCCGCCTGACCACCAGCCCAGCGGCCATGCCAAGCCCACACTCGGCCCACGCCTGGGCGCATGGGCACAGCAATACCTGGCAGGGGTCTGGGACCCCAGCAGGAAACCACACAGAGGCAGCTCAGCAACACGGCTCCTCCCACCCAGACGAGGCCAAGAACAGCAGGGTCCAAGGGACAGTGACCAGGACATGACCAGAGCTGTCACCAGGCCAGGTGCCAGACAGGAGCACAAAGTGCCAAGAGCTCAGGGGCCTAGGAGAAGCTGGGGGCCCAGGCTGCCCCGGGGTCTGGGGCCAAGGGCACCGCGCAACGAAGCCTCCTGGAAGGCTTGAGTCCAGCTCAGACGCCACACGTGAGCTGCCGGGGGCATCAGAGACAGAGCACCACTCTGCCACCAAGGCGGACGCACCTTAGGGCCACATGGCTAAGTGAGGTGAACCACACACAAGCTTCAAGGTCACACTGTTTCTCCTCCACGAGAACCCGGTGCTCACAGAACTAAATAAAACAGGATCGCAGGAGATGGGCAGAGCTGCTGCAAAGGGGAGCGGACCAAGAGATGGGGGGCGATCCCCAAACGGGCCTCTGCGATGGAGGCGCACTCCTCAGATGAAGAAACACAACAGCAAACAGGCACTAAAGAAACGTTCAGTATCACTGCTCATTCAAGAAATGCAAATTAAAACAACACCGAGATTCCATCTCACCCCGGGAAGACCAGCTGCCATCACGAAATCAACCAATAACAAATGCTGGTGGGGCTGGGGGAAAGAGGAACCCTTCTCCACTGTCGGGGGGAGTGTAGACTGTGCAACCACCGTGGAAATCAGTGTGAAGATTCCTCATAAAACTAGAACTGGAGGTCCCATTTGACCCAGCTATTCCCCTTCTGGGTATCTTTCCAGAAAAAAAGGAAACATCATACCACAGTGATATATGTGCACCTATGTTTACAGCAGCACAACTTGTAATAGCTAGATCTTGGAAATAGACCAAATGCCCATCAATGGATAAAAAAAAAAATGGATAAAAAAGATGTGGTCTTTGGGCCATAGATAAGCAACTTCCTGGCAACTGAGAGGTTGTGAGTTTGATCCCCAGTACTAAAAAAAAAAAACCCAAAAAACAGTGGTCTTTTCGTACAATGGAGCACTATTCAGTCACAAAGAAGGATAAACTGGAGACTTTTATAGGTAAATGGATGCAACTTGGGACCACACTCATTAGTGAAATAAATAAAACACACATGTGTAAACATTTTATTGTCTCATTAGTGTGAAAAGCTGAAAGAAACAATATACATATGTAGAACCAGTGAAGATACGCTAGAGCTCGAGGAAGAGAAAGATTTGTTCAGGCACTGTTCGGACAATTGAACGCAGATGTCTTGTGCTCTGGGTGAATGAGTTGGGGGTGACAATGTGCAATGTATGTACCATTGTTGCCTTGTGATTGACTTGTTTTGAACTTTTGGGTTTTTTTCTTTCTCTTTTAAATAAAATGGATTAAAAAAAAGAAAGACGGAGGTGGGGAGCGGAATGGGACGAAGAAAAAGCAGAGATGCGAGCCACCTTCGCGCCAGCTCTAGGGAAGAAGGTGGCCCTCGCGCACCGCGACCCGCCCGGCGACCCGCACCGGTAACACGAGCGCCGCTCCCGGCTCCCTTCGGCTTCCCGCCCTGGGCTCGCAGGGGCCCGGATTTTCGGCCGTCGCCCCCCGCACCCCCCGGGACACCTGGGAAGGGGCTTTGGAGACGCAGTTTGGGCCCGGGTTCCGGACGGGCTGCCGTGCGTGACGTGAGCCGGGCAGCGTGGGAGGACGGCGGGCGCTGGGCGGGGACCCCAGCAGCTCCCGGTGACCCCAGGACCAAGGCTGCGCCTGGGGCGCGAGGGGCGGGGCCGGGCTGCAGAGCTCCGCGTCCGCAGCGCCCGAGGTCCCGGGTCCCAGGCGTGGGGCGGGCGGGTCCGGGTTCGAGGTTTCAGGCCCCAGGCAGACGCGGGGGCCTGGGTCAGCTGAGCCCCCGGCCGGGACAGCCTCGGGCCGCTGCCGGGCGCCCCGGACCCTCGGCCTGGAGGCGGTGCGCGCGCGCTGTCTGCAGCTGGCGAGGCCCCGACGCTCGACGCTCGGAGGCTGGGGTAGGGGCGGCGGGCAGCGGAGCGCGGGCCTCGGGGTGCGGGCCGGGGGAGCGCCAGCTGCAGGGGGCTTCCGGCCGGGAAGCCGCGCCCTCGCCCTGGCACGCGCGCCCCGCACCTCAGGGCCCCGCGGGCGGCAGCCGCAGCAGCAGCTTCCTGGCCCGGCCGCCCGGGGTCGCTAGGGTGAGACGACGATGTCACCGAGGTCACCCCCGATGCGTCCTAAGCCGCCCCGCCGGCCGGGAAGTGCGGCGGGGGTCCGGGGGTCTGAGGGCCCGGAGGTCTCGGTGTCGCCCAGCAGGACTCGCCAGAAGGGCAGACTCGGGCCGGGCCCCAGACTTGCTCAGGGTCAGGGTTAGGGTGACGGACCGCTGCCGCCCAGGGTGTGGCACCTTTCAGAGCAGACAGCGGAGGCGCGGAAGGGAAGGAGGGCAGGCGGCAAGGACGGGAGACGCCCCACCCCGCGGCCGCACCCGCTGCAGGGGGAAGGTGCCGCGTCCTGCTGGCCTCGCGGGGCCGGGAGAGCGGCGGACAGGGCGGGCTGCTCCCCGTCCCTTTCTAGGGACGCGCCCACCCTCCCCCGGGCCCCCGGGGCTGAGGGCCAGGGGCTGGGACAAAGGGTGTAGGCAGCCCTGGAGTGGCCTCGGTGCAGAACCCGGGTCGGCTGGACCCTGAATCTCAGAGCTACCTTTACACCTCGTTTTACCCCACCCAGGTGAGACCGTGGCCGGGAGAGACCCCAAACACGGCAGGCAGCACAGTCCAAGCACAGGTCTTGGGGTCTCCAGCCCCAGGCAGCCTCCTTCAGGACCCCGGGGCAGTGGTGGCCCTGGGCCAGCTGGGGCACAGTCCTCTGAGATGCCCACCCTGGGGCGCCAGTCTTGGCAAAGAGTGGAGACACCCCAGTCACTTCTTTACCAGGCCTGAGTGAGAGGCACCGCCACGCTCCCTGGGGGGGCAGGGACCCCAGAGGACAGCCATGGGGGAGACACCGGTCACCGCACACTAGAACACGGCCGGGCCTCTGGGGAGGGCCGGCTGGGGACGTGAAGAGAGGGGCCCCCTGGGACTCTGCCGCCTTCCTGGCGTTTCTGCATGATGCCCAGAGAGACGGGGCCAGGGCCATCCACCGGCCCCAGCGGGGTCCCCACACGGGTGACTCCCCACATGGGGGGCTGTGCTTTCAGTGTGGTCTCCGGGCTTTGGAATCGGGGAACTGAAAGGCCGGGGGCGCCCCCCAGGTCCCCGCTCTGCCGAATACTAAATTTCTAACCTTTCCGGAAAGTTTGAAGGATGTAAAGCTCCTCCCATGCCTGGAACAGGATTCTCCTGTACCTGCAGCGGCAGAAATTGGGGCTCCCACCCCAGGGCCGTGTCCCAGGAGGAAGCAGGGGCAGGGACGGGAACAGGCTCTGGTCCCCGCTCCTGCAGGTCACACTCGGGCCGTGTTAACAGGGCCACAGCAGGCTGCTGTTTCCAGCCAGAGAGGACGGAGGCCGCAGAGTGACACAGTCCCCTTCCCAGGCTGCCTGTCAACGAGAAGTGATGACAGCCATCGACTTCTGTTTCTATGGGAACGCCCACCACTCACAGCAGCAGGCTCTAAAAACAGGGCAAACACAGTGGTTGAGGCCCCCAGCTGCCCCTGCATTTCATTTCTGTCCCAAAGAAATGCTCATCTGTGAGCCAGGCGTGGTGCACACCTGTAATCCCAGCACTGGGGCGGCTGAGGCAGGAGGATCACCATGAGTTCAAAGCCAGCCTGGGCGACACAGTGAGTTCAAGGCCAGCCTGAGATACCTAGGGAGACCCTGTCTCAACCCCTGCCCCCCAGAAAAAACCCACGGTGGTCTAATCACCGATTTTAGCTGACACAAAAGCTCAGACTACACGTTCCCCAGCATGTGCATTCACCCGTTCTGGGAGCCCCTCAGCACCGGAAATGAGGGAAGACAGCACCTAGTGGTGCTCAGGGCTTTCCAAGGGCCGGTGGACAGGTCAGAGGTCAGGTCAGAGGTCACTGGCTGGGGGTACGGGGCGGCTTGAGTCTGACAGAGCTAAGAACCACAGTTTGAACACTGCAGGGAGCCGCAAGGTGCTGGGGGCCACAGGCTGCTTTCATCAAGGGTGTCTGAAACTGTGGGGCACAGGCTGGGCATGGTAATGCACGTCTGTAATCCCTGCAATCAGGAGGCTGAGGCAGGAGGACTGCTTCAAATTGGAGGCCAGCCTAGGCTATCTACATAACAAGACCCCTTCTCCAAAAACCAAAATAAATAAATAAATGAAGATACAGGGGATTGAAAGTTACAGACTGAGGATTAACTTCACTTTTTATTCATTCAATTTACTTAAAACACTATATTTATCAAATGTAATGGAGAGGAATTACAAAGTCTCAAATTACAATGAACTTTCCAAAAAAGCAGCAGCCTCTGAGGAGCTATTCCCTTGCTGCTGCGGGGCCTGAGCCCCTAGGGCGGGGAGCCAGCGCCCCAGGCCATAGACCCCTCTCTTTGGACTGGATCCAGGCCAACTGCGGATCCTGGAGCGGTTTCTTACTTTGAACGGGGCAGCTGAAGCCAGGCCCTTCGCCCTGAGCTCCATTCCCAGCCCTTCTTCAGACGTTTTATTTTGGGACGGGGTCTTGCTAAGTCACCCAAGGCTGGGCTCAAACTTGCTATCCTCCTGTCTCAGCCTCCTAGAGCTGGGAATATAGGCGTGTGCCACCATGCCTGGCTAAATGATATAATTTCTGAACACCAGCCCCCATTGTAAAAGTTGGGGACAAACTATGTGCAATCTCTTCGAACTTCCTTCTTCTCTGAAGTTCAACGTCTCTGATCTAAGAGCTTCCTTATTCTTTGGACTTACTTGTTTATTTATTTTTATTTATTTTTGTCTTTTTGCGACAGGGTTTCACTACGCAGTTCAGACTGACTTTGAACTCACTTTGTAGCCAAGGCTGGCCTCAAACTGACAGTGATCCTCCTGCCTCAGCCTCCCCAGTGCTGGGATTACAGGCGTGCATCCCCACACCCAGCTCAGTTTTGGACTTACTGGTATCCTAAAATGATTCCTGGATCTCTTTCCTACTTTCCTCACTGGAATGGTCATAATTTTGCTTTTCAGAACCAACAACTTCTTTTAAATATCTCACTTACTAAAATTACAAAGGTATGAATCAGAAACAGGCGATTTATCTATCCAAGCAGGGGTGGAAATACCTCACTGTGCAGACCCAGTTAGGGGTCACCTGTACTCTACCAAGCAGTAGCAATGCTGCTTAGTTTCTTCCATATGAATGAATTTCTGTACTTGCTGTGGGTAGTTTCTTTCTTTCTCTTTCTCTCTCTCTCTGTCTCTCTCCCCCTTCCCCTCTTTGGACAGGGTCTCACTGTAGTTCCTGCTGGCCTGGAACTGGAGATGATCCTCATGCCTCGGCCTCCTGAGGGCTGGAATTACAGGCATGCGCTACCACATCCAGCTAATCCTCCACCTTATCTTTTAAGAATTCGTGAATATTCTCTTGTCTAACGATACAGAGCACAGAAGAGGTGAGTGAAATGCAGCTTTCTCGATCGTATCGGGAGCAGGGGCTTGTGTCCTTAGACTTCCCAGTAAAGAGAAACCCTGCTGCCAGGTCCCGGGGTGGCCAAACCCAGGGCCGGCAAGGGGGCTGATGGCGGAGGAGGCCGCCGCCTACCGCACAGACTTCCTGCCAGAGCGGCTGAGCGCTGCGCCCGCGGAGGCCCTGTCAGCACCGCTCCCAGGCAGCACCGGCCGGGGAAGCTGCTCCTCCGCCTCCCGCACTGCTGCAGGGCCTGGAAAGTCCCGGGCTCGCTGAGCCGTTTCCTCTCCCCTGAGAGATGGAGATAAACTCTGCTTGTGTAAAACCCTGGCCAGGCCGCGCAGAGGGGCCTGGTGAATGTCGCTCCCTTTGCTACCTATGGGTATCTCGGCGGGCACCCAGATGGAGTTAACGGTGTGGATTTTTGAGACAGCTTCTCGCTGTGCAGCCCAGGTTGGCGTTGGCCTTGCAGCGATTCTCCTGCCTCAGCCTCCTGAGTGGTGGGATTACAGGCGTGCACCAGCATGCCCGGCTAAGAGGAAGGTTAGTGCACCGGGAGAGGGGTGCTGAGGGCTGCAGGACCACCCAGCGGGTGAGCCAGGAGAAGCCGTGAGGCAGACTGGAACCTCTCCTGGAAGCGCATTTCTAGTCTCACTGTTAATAATTTACTTTTTCCTGAGATGAGGACACCCTCCTAGTTCCCGTGCTGGAAACAACCTCAGCCAGCTCTGCAGGTGGGGCCTCCAGGGCACCCCAGCCCACACCTCCACCGGCTACAGCCACGGATAATGGAAGACACCCAGCTCAGAAAGGGCAGCGTCTGGTAATTTCCATTACACAAACACGCAAAGGAAAGGAGGTGCTGGGCAAAATTAACAGTAGCTTGCTGGGTGTGATGTCGTACATCTGTAATCCCAGCATTCTGGAGGCTGAGGCAGGAGGATGGATGTCAGTTCAAGCCCAGGCTGAACTACAGAGTCAGACCCTGCCTTGAAAATGAAACCAAACTAGCAGTAGTACCCATTACAGGAATTTAATATAAATCACTTCTCCACTGCAGAATATTTGTACTTTACATTCAAGGGAACGCGAACTTGGTTTCCCAGCTGTCAAGTCACAGAAGCGAGGGGAGCCATTTAAACACCGACCGGCCCCAAGTGAATGAGTAAGTTTCACAACACACATCATGTTGCTGGGTGGATTTCTGGTTTGGCTTTTTATTATTGTTTCGTGTATTTTTTATTTTTGGTTTATTGTTTTTGGAATTTGGCCAGGGGTGGAGAACCAAAACAGTGATCAGTAATCGGATAGTGAGTGTGAATTACTAAACCATGGCAACCAGGCACAGCACTGCATGCCTGGAATCCCAGCTACTAGGGAGGCTGAGGCAGGAGGATTCCAAGTTTGAGGACAGCAAAGGCAACCAAAGGAGACGCTGTCTCAAATATAAAAGTGGGCCGGGGCAAGTACCTCAGTGGTAGAGCACTTGCCTAGCATGCATGAGGCTCTGGGTACTACCAAAAAAGGGGAAGAGGGGATGGGGATTTAGCTCAGTGGCATAAGCGCCTGCCTGGCAAGTGTGAGGTTGTGAGTTCAATCCCCAGTACAAAAACAAAACAAAACAAAACAAAACAACCCACACATACTTGGATGTGTCCAGAAAGATGTGTTTTTTTTTAAAAAAAATATGGGAGAAGCCGGGCGTGGTGGCGCATGCCTTTAATCCCAGCACTCGGGAGGCTGAGGTAGGCGGAGCGTTGTGAGTTCGAGGCCGGCTTGGGCTACAACGCGAGGGCAAGGCCAGCCTGAGCTACATAGTGCGACCCTGCCTCAAAAAACCAGGGCCGGGAGTTTGGCTCAGTGGCTTAAGCGCCTGCCCTGGCAGGCGCAAGGCTGTGAGTTCAAACCCCGGTGCCGCAAAAAAAAAAAAAAAAAAAAAAAAAAAAAAATGGGAGAAAGATGACTAACTTACTTAATTTTACCTAGATGATCATTTTATCTATGAAAATGAGCTTCTATATTTACAGTGAGACCCTGCCTCAAAAAACAAAACCTTAAAATTTGAACGACCTGCAGCACAAACAGTAAGGAATAAAAATCCCCCTTGCAGCATCCACCCCCAGCAGCTGGAACAGCTAAACACCGCCTGGCTCGGCATTCATCTGCTAAGTATGAACAGATATTTTGGAAACGGGGGAATGAGTAACCGGCCAGGCCATAAACAATCCCCACTGTGACTCAGCGGTCCCTGGGGGTGTGAAGGTCCTCAGAACATTGCCTTTTGAGGAGCAGAAGTCCACCCTCCTGCGTCTAGGAGCTCGGCCCTCCTCAGGTAGGGCTCAGATCAGCTTGGCGGGGACACAGCACTACAGCTATAAATAACTCGATTTCCTGTACTCAGAGCGAGTGGCAGTTGAGATGCGAAGTCTTTTAGCAGTTTGCTAAGGAGGCTTCCGCTGTGTGGTATTAGCTCAGCCTGAACGAAACTCAGAGAAAAAGGGGAATCTAGTTTCTCCTCATCCAAGCAGGATGCCCTGGTCTTTGTTTTCATTTTTTTGAGATGGGTCTGCTGTGTATTTCAGACTGGCCTTGAACTCACTATGTGGCCCAGGCTGGCCTTGTCCTCCTGCCTCAGCCTCCTGAGTGCTGGGATTACAGGCATGTGCCACCACGCCCGGCCTCCTCCACCCACAAGGAGAAAACCTCTCCACTTTCTATTTATCTATATTCTATTTTACACACACATATATGTATTTTCAGTTTTTCACATAAGAGAAGCCGTATGATATTTAAACTCATGTGTGTGATTCAGGTGATCTCAAGCTGCACCCATTTTACCTGTGAAGAATACCTCAGATTTATCCTCCTTCCTGACAGAGTAGTATTCCACTGTGTGTAGATACCACATTCTCTTTATCCATTTATCTACTGATGGACACGTGGGCTGTTTCCAAGATCTGGCAGTCATAATCATGCTGCTATAAACACGCATGTGCATGGGTCCCTGAGACACTCAACACTACTAGAAAGGACCTAACTCACTGTCTTTATACCTAACTCACTATTTTATACCCACATGCTGGGACCCCAGTGGCTGCCATTCAGAGACCAGGGTCCTCACTGCCCAGGGCTGGGGGCTGGGCCTGGGTCCCCACGACAGTGGGCTGGACAGATGTGAGCGCGAGGCCCACCACGACGGCCCTGCACTCCTGGGGATGTTGAAAGAGGCAGAAGTGACACAGGCGCCGCCGACACGAGGAAGTTGTGACAGCTGAGGAAGCACGGGTCCCACAGCGGCCGCGTCTGGGGCCCACACAGGTGGACTTGCGACAGCGCCCAGACGCCTGCTCAACCCCATCTGCTTCCTCCGTACCCGCTGGAGCCCGGTCACCAGGGGCAGGGACACAGCGCTGAGAGTGGCACCAGCCGGGGTGAGCAGCTCCCCAGCAGCCACCAGCTGTGTTCCTGCTCAGACAGGGGGACCACGGTGACTTCTGCTCTCCACACCTCTCTGGATAAAGTTTTTGCTGCTATTTACCAAAACTAAAGCTGAACCCCGACCCCCCACAGGCTCACGATTCCCCGTTAGAAACCCTGGGACTGAAGGCAGTCAGCACTCAGCGTTCCGGGGCTTGGAAGGGGACACAGCACCGCAAATCCTGCACGCCCCAGAGTAACGGCCGGCAGTCAACCCCAGGGCCAAGCCGCAGAGAAACACGACGATTCTCATTCGGAGGCTAGAGAGAGACTAAAAATAACCGTCCTGGGCCATGGCAGGCCTCACTGCCAGACGGATTCCACCGTGCACTCGCATACACAAACTCCTGCACGCGCAAACACCCTCCCCTTGCAGGTTTGATCGTGCTGGATGGTGACGCTGGGGGTGAGGGAAGAGGCGTGGGCCAACACACACCCAGACCCGACCTGTTCCTGGCTCTGCTCACTGCCTCACTTCCGGCAGCTTCTGGACCCGGTGGCACGGGCAGGGCCAGGTGCTGGGTCAGGGGTGCCCCTGCCCCCTCACTTCCACAGCTCCTCCACGAGCTCCGTCGGAGTCTCACGCAGTGGAATCCACAGCACCTGAGCCTTCCTCAGCCAGCCGGGCGGCCCCACGAACAGCATCGGGCAGCTCAGCTGTCCCTGCCCGCATGGACTCCAGCGTCTCCCTGCAGGCTCCCAGGGCCGGAGAACCTCGACAGACTGGTGGAAAGAAGCCAGCTCCAAGCCCGGCCCACTGCTGGGACTACACGGGAGGTCACACAAACAGCACGCTGAAATGGACATCTAATCCCAAAACAAGCAACTGGTAAAAACACTGACAAGTAGGGTATGGTGGTGTACACCTGTATTCCCAGCACTCTGGGAAACTGAGGCAGGAGGATCCCAAGTTCAAGCCCAGCCTGGTCACTAAGTGAGACCCTGTTTCGAAATAAAAAAGGTCTAAGGATGGAGCTCTGGCCAAAGGTTTACTCCCAGCATGGCAACAAATAACTAAATAGTGCGGCCAGTCCTCAGCAAGGAGTTTAATTTTCAGATGTGCATTTATCAGACTCGGTTCCTCCGCCTCCCTCTGATGTCTCCTGGTGAGGGCCCCCAAGGCCACCGCAGCCTGGTCGTGTGGACCAGTGACCAGGGGCCCCGGCTGAAGGAGTTTCCCTTCACACGTTTACGCAGCTCCCGCACCCATACACTGGAAACCAGGACACCCTCCTCCCGTACGAACTCCGTGCTTTCTTTTTTTCTGAACTGCACCTTTCTACTTTCAAATAATTCCACTCAGAATCAACCACAGACTGCAGGAAAGTAGAAAATCGCTAATCTTCCCCATCCCGACCCCTATCAGGGTCAAGGCCAAACCACCCCACACCCGGGTCCCGCCCGGGCCGGGTCGGGCGAAAGCCAGCACGCGCTGGGTCCCGTCCGGTCCTGGAGGAGCCGAGACCCGGGAGGGACCGGGCCCGAGCCGGGCCGGCGCCCACACCACGCGGTCCAAGGGCGGCGGCTTGGGCCCCGCTCCTGGGTGCTGGGTTTGTAAAATAAAAGCGAGCAGCTCCGGGGCGCCCTGGCCCCCGCGCAGCGCTCAGACCACGCGCAGGCCGGCAGCACCGCGCCCCCCTGGGCCTGGCGCGGCAGCGGCGCGGGGGATACCGAGGACTCGGTCCGCGCCCCGCGCCCCCCGCCCCGAGCTCCCGCCCCGCCGGCGCCGGCCGCGCCCCTCACCAGCCTCTGGGCCTCCGGGCTCAGGCAGTCGAAGTCCTTGCCCTGCGCGCCCGCCGGGCTGTCCATGTCGCCGGGTCACCACTTCCGCACGGGGCCGCTCGGGCCGGCTCTAGCGCCGTCGCATCCCGGGCCGGAGCCGTCCACTCGCGCGATCGCCGAGCAGCAGCCCGGGCGCAGGTGGCGGCGTGCGGGAGCGCAGGGTGGGGACAGGGCCCCCGCGCCAGGCGCCGCCTCCTCCCCGGCGGGCCGAGCCGCCCCGCCCCGCCCCGCCCCGCCCACGCGGGCCACCGGCCCCACGCGGCTCTCGGCCCGGCCCAGGCGCGCCACGTGGGTTCAGACCCCGCGGCCCCGACGCAGGCCTCGGTCCCAACCCCGCCCCAAATCCCCCTCGCGGGCCCCGCCCAAGGCGCGCTCGGCCCTAGCGGCAAGATCGTCAATCACCACGCGGGCCCGCCCCTCCGGAAGTGGGACGGAGACCCCGGCGTCCCGCCCCGGGCGGCCTGAGTCACTGGGGGAGGACAGCGCAAGGGGGGAAACCCGGCGGGGCGGGACCGCGCGTGGGCGGGGCCTGGACGGGACCCTCGGGTTGGCAGGACCTGTCTCGGTGGGCGGGGCCCTCGGGTAGGCGGGACATGTATGTATGGGCGGGGCCTGAGTGGGGCCCTCGGGTTGGCGGGATATGCTTCGGTGGGCGGGACATACCTCGATGGGCGGGGCTGGGGCGGGGCCGAGTCCGGACGCACCTGCTGCACAGGGCCGCGCAGACGCCCTAGCCGCTGAGTCCCAGGTCGTGCAGCCGTCCCGCTCCGCCCTGCACCCCATGTCCTGGCGATGCGAGACCCACAGACTCACCAGCCCGCCACTCTGCGCAGGCGGCTGCAGGAAGCCGGGAAGACCCCAGGTCCGGTGGAAGCTCTACAGCCCCCACCCTCCACCGGACCGGGGTCACGAGAGCGCGCCTGTCCTGTGCCGCTCCTCCGCGCGTGCGCAGGCCCGGCGCCCCAGCGAGGGGCTGGCGGGACAGAGTGGGTGTCGGGGTGTCGCGAGGGGTGCGGCGGGAAGATGGGGCGCGGCGCTTGCATGGGTAGCAGCAGTCCTCGGCGGAGGCACAGCGTGGCTGTGATCCCGCAGCTGGCGTGCGTTCAAAGCCAGCCTGAACTGCATAGCGAAACCTTGTCCCAACAAACCAAAATAAATCAAAGAAAAAAAAATTAAGCTGCTACAACAATTCTTCATTATCTAAGGTTGGATGAATTCGAAAAGTAATTTTCAACTCCATAAGCAAGGGCGGGGTTTAGGGAATGCAACAGAACAGCAGTTATAATTTTACTAGTGCCAGGGTTCACAGGTGGCGCTGGAAGCCAACTGCAGTCGCCTTTGAGTTTTCCGCCCTGCTGAGGCGGATTGTGAAGTTCCCCCCGCTACCCCCCCTCCGCGGGCCCATCTCGCGGAGCAAGGCGCCTGGCCGGGCCTGGTTAGCTTCCTGGCCCCCAGCAGTTCCCAGGGACCCTCGTTACCAGCCCAGGGAGGTGCCAGCTTCCGAAACGGCACAGGACGGCACAGGACGGGGAGACAGTGGGCCCCCAGACCGGCCTAGCCAGTTACGAGGCCGGCTCAGGGACCACTCTCTGCAGCAGCCCCTAAAGCTGAGGGCTGTGGGCACTGCACATACTGCTGAGGGGGCGCCAGTAAAGCCACCCCACGCCCACCTGGCTGCCTCTCCTGCAGCTGTGGCATTTGTTAGGTCTCAGACCCACAGCGACCCCAAGGGCATGATGACATCTTAAAGTGACACACCGTGCACTCCCTCTGACACCTGGTCACCTGGCTGTTTCCACAAGGCGCACAGCATTCCTGGGGGCCAGGGCCCAGGCCCCGGGACAGGAGGACATTCTTTAAAGACCTCCCTCCCAGGCTGCTACCTGACTCAGATTCTTACCCAATTATGGCCCCTGTGGGAACTTAAAAGGAACAAGGAAGACATATTTGAGATTTTAACATTCCAGAGTAGCCAAAAGAGAACTGTGGCTAAGGGTCACAGTCACCGCAGTTCCTTGAAGCCCAGGCCTAACTGTTCCGTGCATATCAGGCATCCAAACTCGCAGATAAGGGCTGGGCGTGGTGGCAAATGCCTGTAATTTCAGCACTCGGGAAGCTGAGGCAGGAGAACTGCTGTAAGTTCAAGTCCAGTGTGGGCCACACAGTGAGACCCTGTCTCAAGAAACAGACAAACAAACCAAACTGGCAGACGCCTCCACGGCACGCTCTGCCCTCTCTTGAAGGTGTAACTCTCACTGCATCTACTTTATAGTAAGTTTCACCTGCACTTCTGCAGGCCCTGTGTGTCTTGACTGAATTCTTTCACCAAGGGCACAAAGGATGCAGGAAGTGAGGGCCAGTACCTTGTGCCAGGACCCAGCTCCTGGTGCCACATCTGCTGTACCAGCCCAGCCTGTCCTGTGCAGCCCCCAACCTCAGGATGTTCCCAGCTCCAGGAGCAACACGGGGGTCTGCACTGGGCACTGGACACTTGATGCATCCTCCTTGGTGGCTGCATTGACACCCAGAGGCCTTGAGAATGAAGTGCAGCGAGCCCACATTTGCCTTCCATTAAATTTAATGCAAATGACTCTCTAGTGGACCCTCGATGAAGCCCCTGAGAGGCAGCGCCCCACCGATTTTACTCACAGCAGGCTGGTTGTGAGGATGATAACTGGAGACTGGGACCTGCAGACTGCGGGCTGGGGAAGTCCCTTGAGAAGTCAGGGTAAGGGGTGTGGCCCTGGAAAGTGAGGATCTGCAGAATGGGAAATGTGGAGGCCCAGCAAGTTTTCAAGCCAGCGCTAAAGGCTACTTGATAGTGTAGCAGAAGCTCCTTGGTGGCACTGCAGAGCGCTCCAGGCTCAAAACAGAGTCAGAGCAGGGAGGAGGCCAACCAGCCTGTGGCTGAGGGCTGAGTGACAGACACAAGGCTCCAATGGAACTGTGATGGTCAGGCCTGCAGCCTCCCCAGAGATAAAGGGCAGCTCAAAGCTGGGCTCTAACCAGCACCCTTTGCTCCTGAAAGCTGCAACAATGTAACATGTGCTAGAAACAAAGTAACACATACTAGAAACAACGTGCTGCACTAGAAACTATTTCACACTAGGAACAATGTAACACACACTAGAAACAATGTAACAAGCACACAGGCAGATGACCAGGGCACTCTGCACTCCTACCATTCAGGAAATGCTTGCGTTCTCTATGCTAGGTACCTTTCCATATATACCTATTTTCTATTGAATCAGTATTAGCTAAGTGGCAGCAGGGCGTGGTGGTGCACACTTTTAATCCCAGCACTCGGATCATTGTGAATTCAAGACCAGCCTGGGCTACAAAGTAAGTTCAAGCCCAGCCTGAACTGCATAGTGAGACCCTGTCTCAAAAAATCGGGCACAAGGTTGTGAGTTCGATTCCAGGTATTAAAAAAAAAATTAGCTAAGCAACTGTACTTGTAATCTGATAGGTTGATTAATCTGATAGGTTGATTATAGGTTGACCAAAAGTATCCTGTGGTGTGATTTTACTGTATAAAAATCCTAGACAAACAGTTCAGTGGCAACCCACTTCTGGGACCTCTCCTGTCTCTAAGGAGCTTTCTCTTAATAAACTTTTCTTACTTTTTTTTTTTTTTTTAGGTGGCAGGTGCTGGGAATCAAACTCAGGACCTTGTGCTTGCCGGGCAGGCACTTATACCACTGAGCTATATCCCTGGCCCACTTTTCCTACTCTTAACCTCCTTTGTCTGCAAGGCCATTCTTTGGAGTTGTAAGACAGGAACTTGGCTGATGTAACAAGTTGGAAACTACTTCTCTGTAACAGTGGCACACACCCATAATCCCAACATTTGGAAGGCTGAGACAGGAGGACACTGAGTTCTGTGTCAGTCTGGGCTACATAGTTCAAAGCCAGCCTGAGCTTCATAGTGAGACCTTGCCTCAAAAAATGAAACAAAATATAGTACAACACTAAAACCACCTGAGAGTACGAAGAAACCAAAGAGAAACCCCAGGTTTCCACCCTAGGGCAGGTGAGCAGAGCTGGAGGCACTGTGAATAGCTGAGCTGTGTTCTGGGGACCGATCCATCTGGACCTCCGGTCAGCATGGGACCCGGGGTCTTTATACAAAGCACTGTGAGGCTGAGGGTGTAGCGCTCAGCTTGCTCTGATGGGTAGGGGTGCCCGATAACAACCACTTCTAACGAGCTGGTTCTGAACGTCCAGCCCCTTCCAAAGTGCCAGAAGCATACAGATCTGACCCTCCGTCCCCATGCAGGCGCAGGACCGCTGCACTGGGCAGGCAGGTCAGCTTTGGGGGAAGTTCTGGCTGTGTGCAGCTCGGGGTCTGAAACCCCAAACGCCGTTCCCAGATGCACAGCGCCCTAGCCAGGAAGTTAGCTTTCAAAGGGCTCCTGGGACAGCAGGAGGGGTAACTGGGCTCTCGGCGTATTCAAGGAACATTGGCATCACAGCCACCGGCTCGGGTGAGCGCCGCCCAATGTGGGCCACACCCAGGCTGGGTTACTTAGTCTCCCTGGTATTTGTCTGTTGCTAGGTTTGCTGCTTTGCTTTCTGCTGTGGTTTGCTGCTAAGCACGAGGGCTACAGACAAATCCTTAAGGGGACAACAGCACAGAGCAGAGGGCAGAGCAGCCTCTGTCTCCCTGGCAGGAAAGTTCACTCGGTCTCGGCGCTGCAGCCCGCCGGCTCCCACAGACAACAATCGCCAGCCGCGTGGCCATTCAGAAAAAGCGGCTCTGAAGGACAATGGACACGGGGGCTCCCACAAGGGCAGGACTTTGCCAAGGTTCTCGCAAAAATGAACTAAACCCTTCATGCTGTCCACGGGGCTCGGGACACAATCATCCAGGACCTGCGCAGCTCGTACCCCGAGGCTCACAGGGTGTTTAACAGGTGCGCCCGGAAGATGAAGCCAGGGGTGGGGGAGTCCCCCAGCAGAGGGGGAAAATCCTGAATGTATCATCACCCAGATAATATGTGTTTCTGATGCAGGGCCCCCAGCACCAGGGCCTTGCTGGGGGGGAACAGCAATCGCTCCTGCACCCCAGGGCCCCGGCCCGGCAGACCCCCAGGAGCCCGCTATTCCAGCAATGGCAGGAAGTGGTCCCCAGGGTCACCGGCCCCACAGTGAGCACGGCTGTAGGTGCCCAGAGGCAGAGCTGGAGCCCTGGCAGGTGGCAGCGAGCAGGCTTCTGTCACACTACACAGCCGCCACCATCATCCCCGTGGCTGTGCTGTTGACCCAGGTGCTGGGGGATGCCCCTCCGCTGCCCTGCAGTCCCCCCGACCGTGATGGGCTCTGCTGGACTGGAGCCTATCCTCACTGTGTGCAGTACAGTGGCCACTTCATAATGACGGGTGGACAGGGAGAAGACGGAAGGGCGGCTTCCCCAATAACGGGGACTGACAGTTATCAGGAACGCTCACTGATACGTAGTTAAATATTCTGTACTTTTGTAGCAACTGGGAATACAATGAAAACCAAAAACTCATTCATTCACTGATTCATTTCTTTTCTTATTTTGAGATAGGTTCCCATTGTGTAGTTCAGGCTGTCCTTAAACTCACAGCAATCCTCCTGCCTCAGCCTCCTGAGGGCTGGGATTACATGCATGTTCTAGTATGCCTGGCAAAAGCTCTCTTTTAAAAATGATATCCCTGCCAGTCGTGGTGGTGCACCCCTGTAATCCCAGCACTCGGGAGGCTGAGGCAGGAGGAACATTGAGAGTTCAAGACCAACCTGGGCTACAAAGTGAGTTCAAGGCCAGCCTGAACTGCATAGTGAGACCCTGTCTCAAAAAATAGGGCTGGGGATTTAGCTCAGTGGCTCAAGGTTGTGAGTTCAATTCCCAGTAGCCCCCCAAAAAAAAAGAAAAAGAAAAAGATATCCCTGATTGATGTGTTTTGAAATTCAGTTTTCTTTTCTTATCTCTTAGAAATAAAATGGATTTGAAAAAATGATATGTCTTTAGGATTTTTTTTTACATAATTACCTCGCACTCAGCAGTTTACCACACTTTAACACACTCGTAGCACTTTTTTTTCAATTCCTTCGGATTTTCTAAGGCAATGATCTGAAGCGCTGGAGAAGCCACAGGGGCGGGGTCTCCCGGCGCCTCGGCCGGAAGCGCGGTGGAGCTGGACAGGGGGCCGCGGGCGGGGCCGCTGACCGCTCCTGTGTGACGGACAGGTCACGCGCGGACACAGAAGAGCCGGCGGAGAACAGAAGACAGAGGCGCCTCCTGGAAGCCGCAGAGCAAAGAGGGCAAGACGGGAACGCCTTTAATTTGCAAGAAGAAAACAGTGATTACTGCAATCCCTCGTTAAAGTTCTAAAGTTCTAACACGGCAGCCCGGGCGGACGGCGGGACGGGGCGGGGGCGGGGGAGACGTGTCCGTGCGGCTGTCCGTCTGCGAGGATGCGCCAGGCCTGTGCCTGTCCGGGAGCCTGCGGAGGGCCGGGTGGGGGTGGGGCGACCGGGCTGAGGGGGTGGGGCTGGGGAGCCTGGGTCCTGCCGGCAGGGGTCACCCCATCAATCCCCGGGCACCGAGCTGTCTGGGCGCCCCGCTGGGCCCAGTCCTCTCGTGCCAGCCCGAAATCTGTGCTTAACAGGATTTCTAATGTTTGTCACTGCACAGTGAATGCACCTCCGAGGGGCCGAGCCCACGTGAACCACACAGGGAGACCCTGTCTCCAAAACCCCTAAACACAAAGATAGGCTCATCTCCCAAAGTGTCCAGGAACGAGTCCGCAACAGCACCCAGTGTGCCCATTTTTCCAGTTCAGACTTCAGAATCTTCGGTTCTTATGGAACGGGTCCCACGGTCCCCAAGGGAGTGGCCACAGACGCCTGGGCTCAGTCTCTTAGGAAAATCTGTGCTGTGGATCATGAATACGAAGACCTGCAACTATCAAACAACTATTTGCTAAAAGTGTTGAAAACAAGACCACTAAAATCCGTGCTGGATTTCTCTGCCGTATCACAGTCAATTCTGAAAAGCCTGCCTTGTGTGAGGGCAAAGGAATCAGGGCTTCCGCGTGCTCAGGGCACAGCGCGCTTCGGCACTATGGATCAGAAGAGACGGCGCGAGAAAGCAAGCCTTACTCCCCACAAACACACTCACTGGTCACAGGATGCCCCACTGGTCAGCAATGAACCAAAACGCCAGCAGACACCTACAGCAGAAATGCACCACCACGCCTGGCCGATTTCAAAATACATGAAAACTATATATGTTTTTCCAGACTCCTTAACCATTACTTTGGCTTTGCCTTGGAAGTCCTGCCTGCGAGGGTAACATTCTAGAAAAGAGGGAATCGCTCCTGACAATCATGGCTGAGGATACATCTTCACCCTACTCTGAAAAATCCCAGAATCAGCTAAGCTACAAATATGATTGACAAATGTCACTCACAGAAATGGGGGGGCTTTACCCTCTGAATTTAAAACAGTGCCCAGAGCAAACTGAGATTTCAGGGTCCTGTGGCTGGGTTCAAAGGCTCACACTGCAGGCCCGCTGCTGGCCCGCGACTTGCCGACAAACTGGATGAGGAACAGAGAGAAGGGACAGGAAAAGCAGGCGCCCTTCCATCCTAAGGCACAGGGATTCCTGAAATAGCACCCCTAAAATAATCTCCCCCAGGGCAGACCCTGGGACCTCATGCTAGAGCCCGCACCCACCCTCGCATTCCCAGGGCTTCCCCGCCTCGCCTCACACTTAGGCCCTGAATGACAGCCCAGACGCAGCCCCACTCCTGGCCCGCAGGCAGCGCCTGCAGGGGGGCAGCCCCCATCCTCCTGGGACCTGCAGGAGAAGACGCAATGGGAGCGCAAGCCTCACCTCTCAAAATGAAGGCTCCGGCTGGGGGTCACGGCGAGCCCAGGCCCCAAGGAGGAGAGCAGTGTGGCGGGCACGCCGGGCACCAGAGTGGAAATTCTGGACTGACGAGAGATCAAACAGCCACTCCTGACCACGTCACCTTGATGTCCTGCGCCCTTTGGGCAGCCGCCCCTGCATAATGGGAGGGTGTGGCGGCATCTGCAGGCCGAGGTCTGAGCGTGACCATCGCGCTGGACCATCGCGCTGGATTTCGGTGACTTCAGTCCCTCGGATGTCCCCTCCCTGGTCCCACCCCTGGAGGGTGCGAGCCCTAAGGGAGGCGCCAGGGTGGACACAGAGCAGGGCTCTGGGCCAACACTCTCTGCCACTGGGGTCAGAGGACACTGGGCTGGTGCAGGAGGGTATCGGGTGTCTCGTGGGATGGCCAGTACTGTGGCCACCACCACCGCCAGAGGCCAGCATACACTCCGCCCCTGGGTTACAGCCAAAGCTGTCTCCAGACATCACCACAGCCAGTGGGACTCCCCGGCCCACCACGGGAGGCCAAGGGTGGAAGGGGAAGGCATAAGTTAAGAGATTTCATTTTTATCTGGTTTTCTTTTTTGGTGGCAGGAATTGAACTCAAGAGCTCACGCTTGCCAGGCAGGCACTGCCCCACTGAGCTAAATCCCTGGTCCTTAGATTTCATTTTTAAATGTTTTTAG
>RJWM01021000.1:0-36124 GCA_004363535.1 Dasyprocta punctata
AAAGATCATTGAGGGAGGAGCTGCTCAGAAGGATGGACGCCTACAGATTGGTGACCGGTTGCTGGCGGTAAGACACCCTTCATGGGGATGCCCCAGTGGTGGTGGGGGAGGAGGATCTCCAACACCCTCTCACTCTTCCTAAATCTCACTAAGGCACAAGGTATCTTGGCGAATTTCAAGAATATCATCCGAGTTGTGTTTATCTAGATACCAAAACCCTAGTTTTGTATGTGGCAGGGGTCCTTCCTGTCCTGCCCCTACTTTCTGGCAGTCTTGTGTCCTCACAACACCATACTTGGACCTCTGTTAGTACACTGTTGACTTTCACTAAAAGGGCAACCCTCAGGGGTTCCAGGCAAAGCCTCCCCTTCTCCCAAGTCCCAACCTGAGGCCTCTCCTCTTCTAGGTGAACAACACAAATCTGCAGGATGTGAGGCATGAGGAAGCTGTGGCCTCGCTGAAGAACACATCTGATATGGTCTATCTGAAGGTGGCCAAGCCAGGCAGCCTCCATCTCAACGACATGTATGCTCCCCCAGACTACGCCAGCAGTACGTACCCAGTGTCCCCTGGCCCTGGTCCTGGCCTGTAGTTCTGTTTCTGGTTTGGGGAGGAGAAGATGTGACCTTGTTAAGAAAGAGCAAGTGCAGGATAGTGCTCAAAAGAACCAAGTCCAGACCCAGCTATGTCCTTTGGAGCTGAATGACCTTGGACAAGTCCATTTTACCTGTCTTTAGTTTCCTCTTTGGCAAAAAGGAGCTAATGATATATACGTGCTGCCTTCCTCATAGGACTGGTGCAAGCATCAAATGAGATCATGGACAAGAAAGCTCTTGGAAAACTGTATTAGGCTACAGAGATGTGAGGGATTATTATTAGTCACACCTCTAGTCACACCTTTCTTTGTAGACTGCCTTGACTTTGGCTCTTTCTAAGAGTCACAGGAGTGAGCCCAGGATTTAGAAAGGGACTGCAGAAGAGGAGAGGGGGTGTGCAGAATGGAGAGAGGTGGTGTGAGGAATCAGCACCACTGCCCCAGTGTCTTGTGCCTGAGGTGTAGTGTGGGTGGGGTGGCCCTTGGAGGGAGCTGAGCTCCCCTGCCAGGGATACCTTCCTGGACCATCTCTGAACTTTCCTCTCCCTTTCTTGATCCCAGCTTTTACTGCCTTGGCTGACAACCACATAAGCCATAATTCCAGCCTGGGTTATCTCGGGGCGGTGGAGAGCAAGGTCAGCTACCCTGCTCCTCCTCAGGTTCCCCCCACCCGATACTCTCCTATCCCCAGGCACATGCTGGCCGAGGAGGACTTCACCAGGTAAGACCCTTGCCCCATTCATCCAACCGAGGGAGGGGGGAGGAGAGGGATCCAACTTTGGTTGGTGACAAACCTTGTATTGCGGCCAAGAAGAGGATGAAGCCTTCATCACTCCCTGCTGTGAGGTCTGGGGGTGGGAGGGGGACATTCAGCCCTTGGGGCGGAGCCACGAGTTTCCCGCCCTCTGCTACAGCCATTTCAAATTATTGAAGAAAGGAGCTCAGCCGCTGGCCTCGGCAGGACCCTTGACAGGACAGCCTGCCCGCCGGTAGCCTCACGGGGAACAGCCCCGCCCCGCCGTGGCGGCGGCGGAGGCGCCCATCCGTGGAACTGGTCGGGCCGGCCGGGATTCTGGGGGCAGGTTTGCCAGGTGGGGCCTAGTAGGTTGCTGGGCAGGCTGCGGTGGAGCCGGAAGGGCAGGCAATGGGTTAGAGCCAGAGGAGCCATGGAGAGGGCTCGCAAGTTCTCAGGCTCAGGCTTGGCCCTGGGCTTGGGCTCGGCCTCAGCCTGGAGGAGGGCTTCGCAGAGGTGGGCCTGGCCTCTGTGTTCCCTGCGGCCCGGAGGGGATGCCAGGTAGGAGGCGCCAGGGCATCCAGGACTAGTGAGGGAGCTCCCTTACACCTGAGACTGGGAGCAAAGGAGGAGGAGTCTCGGTGGGAGAGTGTGCTGGGAGTCTGGTTGTATGGATGTGGCGTTGTTTGCTCTCACTTGGTGATTCTGTGACCATTTAAAGAGGGGCTTGTCGAATACAATTTGTTTTAGTTGGATTTTTCATATGCTTGTCTCCTCTCTCGAGTTCAGTCCCAAGCACCTTTTAGAGATAGAGGATTTTTATCCCCTCCATCTCTGTCTCCCACCTCACCTAGCAGGGGCATACATGGTGGTAGCTGTTGACTACATATGCTGTTGGGGAAGGTAGGAAGGGTCGTAGTTGGTGGGTGGAATTTTGAGACTGCAGAGGAGCAGGTGAAAAATAAGTATCTTGTGCAACCAACCCTGGGTGATTCCACTAAACCTGACAGTTCCTCCTGTGGTTCAGGACCTATCGCGCTTATTGATAGGCTAGGAGACTGGGGAAGGAAGGAGAAGGGAAGAGGAACTGAAACTTGGCACGTGACAGAAAGCAGCAGCCAAGCAGGTTTTAGGAGAAGAAAGGAGGAACAGGTTATCATACATAAGGAACACAAGTCTTCACTCCCTACAGCAAGTCTGGGTCTTTGTTCCAGGGTGGACCTCACAGGGGCAATAGTTCCTATATCCCTTTGTCCTGACCTCCCTTGTCATATCTCTACTCATTTTCCATCAGAGAGCCCCGCAAGATCATCCTGCACAAAGGCTCCACAGGCCTGGGCTTCAACATCGTAGGAGGAGAGGATGGAGAAGGCATTTTTGTCTCCTTCATCCTGGCAGGAGGCCCAGCCGACCTGAGTGGGGAGCTGCGCAGGGGAGATCGGATCTTATCGGTGAGACAAAGGCGAGGTGGGAGGACGAGAGCTATGCCAGTCTCAGAGGGAGGAGGGAAGACCTTGCTTCCTCCAAGGAATGCTTCTTCAGATGAGGGAAGAGCTAAGAGCTGGAGAAAATGTATATTCTCTATAGATAGCCTCAGTGAGGGATAGGAAACTATCCTTGAGGAGGAAATGAATGTTCCTTGAATTTTTTTTTTTTTTTTTTTTTTTTGCGGCACCAGGGATTGAACTCACAACTTCACACCTGCCAGGCAGGCAGGCAGGAGCTTAAGCCACTGAGCCAAACTCCCGGTCCTAGTTTTTTGAGGCAGGGTCGCACTATGTAGCTCAGGCCGGCCTTGTGCTCACCTTGTAGCTCAAGCCGGCCTGGAACTCGCAACACTCCGCCTACCTCAGCCTCCTGAGTGCTGGGTTTAAAGGCGTGCGCCACCACGCCTGGCTTCCTTGAATTTTTCCGGGTGGGGGGAGTACAGGGGATAGTACCCAGGAATACTCTACCACTGAGCTACTTTCTCATCCTTTAATTTTTTTTTTTAATTTTGAGAGAGTACCCAGGAATGATTTGAATTTGTGGTCCTCCTGCCTCAGCTTCTCAAGTGCTGGGATTATAGGCCTGTGCCACTATATCCAGCTGTTTCTTGGATATTAATCCTGATTTGCACTTGACTTCCACAAAGATAATTATTACATTAAAGATATCATATCATTTAGGTCTCATTTTGGGGGCAAGGATGGAATTTTGGGAAAGACATTAAAAGGCTGAGAGATGGGCTACCCATCTCCCTGTCTGGTTAGAACAGAGGACTCTTTTTCTTGCTTTTGGGCTGGCTCATAGCTCCTCTCTCTGGACAGGTGAATGGGGTGAACCTGAGGAATGCAACTCATGAGCAGGCTGCAGCTGCTCTGAAACGGGCTGGCCAGTCAGTCACCATTGTGGCCCAGTACAGACCTGAAGGTAGGTGAAAGGAAGGTGGGAAGAAATGAGAGCGGGGGAAATTACATTAGTACTGAGGATTGGCTTTTCC
Source organism: Dasyprocta punctata (assembly GCA_004363535.1). Classification (NCBI taxonomy): domain Eukaryota; kingdom Metazoa; phylum Chordata; class Mammalia; order Rodentia; family Dasyproctidae; genus Dasyprocta; species Dasyprocta punctata. The sequence continues at coordinate 3,811 of RJWM01021000.1, forward strand.
CCATCATAGGTAACAAAGCCACGTGACTAGGTCCCTGCTGCTGTAGTGCAGTAACCTCTTTGTCTTTCCTTCTGCTGCTGGATAGGGGTTGATTTGGTGGCTTGGGAGCCCCCTCTTAAGAAGGATGTGCTCAGAGCTTGCCGATGAGAGTTGCAGTGCAGCAGAAGGCCAGTAGTGGGCAGCAGCCCACACGGGAAGAAGCACCGAGATGAGGGTGATTGGAAAAAGGGGAGGGAAGACCGAGGGCTCAGAGGCGAAAACCGGGCGTTCTGTACCCTAGACCAGAAGAGCAGTTCTCAGTTAGAAGGACATCAGGGGGAAGAGATTCGACTTCTCAAGAGATCTTGGGCCAAACGTATTTGATTCTCATTCTCTTCCTCTGATCAACATGACTGTGAGAGACGCTTAAACTCACGGAAAGGTGACACTGTGCCTTTGGAGTAGGCGGTCAGGAGTCGACCCTCTCCTCCTGGGGACCTTCTTTGTGTTCTCAACTAGCAGTCCTTGGCCGGGGCAGATGGGCGGCACTCGGCTATGCAAATGAAGGCGTTTGATAGGCTGCCGCCTGCCAAAGGCCAGGTGCGGAGGTGAGCTGCGGGAAAGCGTGAGGCTGCCCACAGGCCGACGGAGTGACCAATGGCCAGTGGAGCGCGGCCTCCTGCCGCTCACCCCGCCCCCTGACACAGGCGGAGGGAGGCGGGAGTCCCTCCTTTCTCCCCCCTTCTCGCGCCTCCGGTGTCTCCTCCTCCTGCCTACCCTCCACTCCCCTCCCCCAGCTGCTCCCTCCTACCCGCGCGCCCCGCTTTGTGTCCGTGGTCTCCCGCGCGGGACGGAGGGACGGCCGGAGCTGGCGCTTTCTCTGCACTAGATCTGGACTCCGACTCGGCGTCAGGTGAGGTGGGGCGGACGGGGTCAGGCCCCCTTACAGTCCTCTTAGCCTTTCTCTAAGGTTGTGTTCTCAGATTCTTCCAATACTGTGCCTCCCTCCAACTCTGCCCTCCAGAAAGCTTTCGCCGCATGTCCCCAGCCCCTTCTGATCTGGGTCACTTGCATCTTTCTTTCCCATTACCTCAGATCAACAAGCTCTCCTGTTAGTTACCTCCTTACACTTCTGTCCTCCATCAAAGAAGTCTCAAGCTAAAGGTGGCAGGCCATCTCTTCTTTCCCTCCGCGCTCTGGAGACCCAGAATGAGCTCCAGGCATCGCTGCACCAGGCTGCTCTGTCCACTGGGCCCTGTCTGGCCTTGATCTCTTTGCCATTACTTCCCACCCACAAATTGTGCCCCCTTTGAGCCCCAGAGCCTCAGTCCTGGGCCCATCCACCTTCCTCCCGGCTGCTGTAACCTCTGCAGCTCCCAGATCCCTTTCCCAGGAGAATTTGGGGAACACACCCCCCCCCCTCTCCACCTAGCCTCGAGGAACACCCGCCTTGGCTTGGTATTCTGCCTCTTCTCTTTTGTTCTTCTGTCGTCTCCCCCTCCCCTCTGTAAGCTTGGCCTTTGTCCCTTAGGGCTGCTGCGCCTTCGCTCCTTGGACACCTAGGCCTTGTGGGTCAGTTACTAAGGTAAAGGAAGGGACCTGCCCTGGCAGGTGCTCTAATTCCAAGAGGAGCAGGGGAGAGGACTTGAAAGCACCCACTTTTGTCCTTTTGCTCCCCTGTGCTCCTTTGGCTTGAGACTTCTTTGATGGAAGACAGAAGTGTAGGGAGGTAACTAACAGGAGATCTTGTGGGTCTGAGGTAATGGGAAAGAAGGATGTAAGTGGACACTTTGAGTCATTTCTCTCCGTGTTTGGCATTGGGACTACTGACAAGGAACACACCTTAGGGTTATTGTTTTTATGATTTCTGCTTGTGCTGTTTACTTATCAATAAAGGGCTGTCAGATATTTATTAGCAACTGATATTTATCCATACCCACAACTTAGACAACGGAGGTTCTGCAGAGGAAATGGTTTCTCTTGCGTATTTCTCTCTCTCTCTCTCTCTCTCTCTCTCTCTCTCTGTGTTTGTGTGTTAGGAGAAATTGGTGTTTCTTTCGGTTTTGCTCTGATGTTGGGTACATGAAAACAACACTCAGAATTTGTCTGGTAGTAGTATGCTGGAAACTGGTGGCTACATAATTCTATGACTTTTGTTGGGGGAATGCAACTGGTTTTCATGAAAAGCTAAAAGTCATCCAGGTTAAAGGGATTTCTGCCATGTTTATTGCTCTCTGAGCATAGAGTTGTGTCAGTTTTTCTACTATTTGCTTTTCTTAGGATTTAGTTGAATCACATTGTTAAGGTAGTGACACCCCAATCTTATTTTTTTATTTAGTTTACAAAATATTTCAGGGCCCCAACACGCAAAGCTTTTTTTTTAAATTTGAAAATGAACCCTTAGAGACTTGTCTAGAGAGACTATTAAGAATTCCACATTGGGCTCTGAATTTTCTTTGATAAAATGCTAGTTTTTAAAAATAAGAACTCCATGTTGGTCATTTTATAAATACATTAAATATAGTTCTTCAGAGGATTGCATCATGGTGGGTATTTATAAAATGAATAAAACAAATATGTCTGTTTGCAAAAATGGCAGCAACTTTGCATGTTATTGGCCAATTAAATGTTCATTATTTGGATTTTTTTCACATAGAATGTGAGAGTTGAAAAGGATCATGTAGTCCACCCACTGACTGCAGGCTGGAATATCCACTGGAGAGTCAGGACATGACTTGCCTGAGGCCATGGAGTGAAAGTCGCTGAGGGTCAGCAAGCCATTCAATCCTGAGGTCCACCAGTTGGGACACAGCATGGTTGTTCTAACAACTGAGAGACCTAAGGCCTAATTTAGGGTATAAGAACAACAGGAAAATAGATTAGGGAATAACAGAAAGATAGATTAGGGAAGGAATGAGGGAAAGATGTGGAAGAGAAGGGACAATGCACTGAGGCACCATTCCTAAGCCAGTACATTTTTAGCTGGGTAGCATGTAGCATGAGGACTTAAAACATCTTTGACTGAGGTAGGCATGGTGGTACATGCCTCGAATCTCAGCACTCAGGAGGCTGAGGCAGGAGGATTGTGGCAAGGTTGAGACCAGCCTGGGTTACAAAGTGAGCTCAAGGCTGGCCTGAACTGCATAGTGAGACCCTATCCCAAAAAAACCAAAAAAAAAAAAAAAAAAAAAAAAAAAAAAAAAAGACAATCCAAGTAAGAACATTTCCAACCCTTTTAAAAAACTTTAGGGGCTGGGGAGATAGCTCAGTAGCACAGCATCTGCCTGGCAAGTACAAGGTCCTGAGTTTGATTCCCCGTATCAAAAAACAAAAACAAAAACAAAAAAAATTCTAACAAAACAAAATAACTTTAATGAGATATTGTCATATACCATACTATTCCCCCACTTAAGACTACAATTCATTGATACAAAGTTGTGCCTCTATCAATGCACCACCACCCCTGGCTTATCACTACAATTTTAGACATTTTGATTACTTCTCTCTGCTTAATACACACCCAGAGTGCAAGGATTGGAAGGGTGATAGGTGAAGGCCATTTCTTCATGTATCTCCCCTGGACATTTAGGGGCAGGATGGCAACTTGGGAATGCTCTAACCTTGAGAGATTTCTTTCATATATCTGGTTCAATTGTGTATTAAACCCACCATGAATCATATTGTCTTTCTAATTGAACTTTGTATTGTGCCTAGCATGGGTACTTTACACATATTTTCATGATGAAGCTTTGGAAAATATTAAAATTTTAAAGAGTGCTAAATGATAAAGTACCACAGTGGAAGATGCTGTTAAACAGTTTCACTCTTTATTGCTCCAAACTGTTAGGAACACAGCAATCCTGCATATTAGCTAAAAATAGCATGATTTTCTTGGGCATTTATAATCCTGCTTAAAATTCAAATTGAAAATTTAAACAACTGACTTTTTTTTGGTACTGGGAATTGAACTCAGGACCTCGTGCTTGCCAGGCAGACACTGTGCCACTGAACTATATCCTCTGCCCTAAAAAACTGACTTTTGGCAAGGACTTTCTTCCGATCTATTCTAAAATAAAAAAAATATTTTCTCTGACTTGTGCAATTGCTCCCCCAAGGGAAGGACAGACTTGGTATTATAATATTTTGATATTACCTGCATTTCCCCCTTAGTTACTATGCATCGGCCTCTGCTTATAAACTGAGCTAATATATGTCTGGAAAGCCCTTTTGTTTTTAAGAATAGAACCTGATCGCCAAATCAGGAGGTTAGCCAGAAATTGGTCACTATGGTAGCTAAATTGGAAACCGATCTTCTCTAACCATTCTTTTCAACTGGAATGTAAATCCAGACAGGGTGGGAGTACACTGAGTGAGAGAGAATGAGAGTTTTCCCATAACTTATTTTAAGGTGATGATTAAGTATAGTTTCTCGCTATGGAAACTCCTTTGGGTAAGGTCTGGAAGAGTTAAGATTCAGTTTTGACAATAACTTGAAAGCATAAGAGGACTATTTTCTCCATAACATTTATGTGACCATCCCATCTCCCTCATCTGAGAATGAAGAATATAAACATAACTCGCCATGCTCTCTGTGGAGCACAGTGGCCAAAACATACCAAGGCAAACAAAGTTCTGAAATTCCTATTGCCATTATTTTAAAAAAGGCTAGTGTAAGGAAGAGCAAAAATGAATTCCTGGTAACAGCATTTCTACCCTGAACAATTTGCAAGCAGCTTGAGTTCATTTTTGTGCACCTAGCACCTAGTCTGGAGCTTGGCGCATAGTTTGTTGAATTGAATCATTGAATAGCTTTCTGTTACAGGTACTTTTGTAAGCGTTAATCTTCAGGGTATCCCTCTGGAATATGTGGTATTATCCCATTTTACAGATGAGAAAAGTGAGAGGTTGAATGACTTGCTCAAAGTCTCAGTAAGTAAGGGCATAATCAGAGTCTGAAGTCAAGTTCCCAAGAACTTTGGATACAGGCAAGTGAAACAAAATTGCAGTTGTCATTCTTTTTGTGTGTGTGTAGTGCTGGAGAAGGATCAAATTCAGGGCCTCATGTATACTAGGTAAGTGCTTTAACCACTGATCTTCTAAGCTATTTCCCTAGCTGTTATTCATTTTTTTTATGACCATACAATTCACCCATTTAAGGGTATATGTCGGTATTTTCTAGAATGTTCACGGAATTGTACAACTGTCATCACAATTGATTTTAGAATTTTCACCACCCCCTTACCTTTTGGCTATCTCCACCCAACCTCCTCACCTTCCTGTCCAGCTCAGCCCCAGGCAACCACTAATCTATTTTCTGTTTTTATGGGTTTGCCTATTTCAGTGGTGAACCTGCAGCACACATGCCACAGCAGGCTGTTTGTTATCACTGAAAGGTCTAAAAGGTTCCCAGTTACTGGCCTATTGGAACATTTCATATAAATAGACTCATATAGGGTGCATCTTTTGGGATTGACTTCTTTTACTTAACATAGGATTGTGGAAGTTTGAGCTGGATGTGGTGGCATATACCTGTAATCCTAGCACTTTGGAGGCTGAGGTAGAAAGATTGTTTGCTGTGAGTTTGAGGCCAGTCTGAGCTTTATAGTGAGTTCAAGGCCAGTCAGAACTATGCAGTGATCCTGTCACAACCCCCACAGCCTGCCAAGATTGCTAAGGTTGCTATGTTGTAGTATGTATTAGTATTGCTTTTTGTTTTTATGGCTGAATAGTATTTATCACATTTTATCAGTTGATGGATATTAGAGTTCTTTTCACTTTTTGGCTATTATGAATAATGCTCTATAAACATCGGTGTGCAAGTTTTAGCATGGCCATATGTTTATTATATTTCCTTTGGATAAATATCCTTTTGAGTGACATTGCTGGATCATATAGCCACTTCATGTTTAATTAACCTTTAGAAGAATGACCTGGCTGCGTTGCATGGTTGCTGTGCCATTTCACAATCCCACCAACAGTGAGAGGGTCCCAGTTTCCACGTACTCCCCAACACTTTTATTGTTAGTCTTTTGTTCTAGCCATCTTGGTGTGTGTGATGCCTCATTGTGGCTTTTATTTGCATTTCCCTGATGACTAGTGACACTGAGCACCTTTCATGTGCTTATTGTTTGCTGTTCAGTTTTGCTTTGCTCTGGCCTCCCTTAGATTCTCACTCCATTTCCAGGTTGACTTGTGACCAGAGAAAACCAGCTATGTTATTAGTCAGATAATCAGAAGGCCAACTGTCCTCCACGCTTATCACTGTGTGTGGCGGAGAGGGTTAAGATTCAGGTGTAGATAATTATAGCTGGGACTCCTGGCCTGATGAAAGCTACAGGGCCCTGGTTGTTTGGAATTAGCTTATTGAGATATAGCATCATATAATGAATACATACATTTAAAGTGTGGAATTAAGCAGATTTTAGAATTTTGAGAGTTGTACAGCTGTTATACAGCCAATTTTAGAACATTTTCATCATCCCCAAAAGAAGTCCTGTCCCCACTAGCAGTCACTCCCCATTTGGCCTAACTTCTTCCTTCCCCCAGCCCTAGGCAATTACTAATCTACTCTGTTCCTAAAGTTGCCTCTTCCGGCCAGTTCATATAAATGAAACCATGTAATATGTGGCCTTTTGTGTCTGTCTTCCTTCATTTAGTATAATGTTTTCAAGGTTCACCCACATTGTAGCATGTATCAAAACTTCATTCCTTTTACGGATGAATATTCCATTCTCTGATCATACCATTTTATTTGTTCATTCTTATGTTGATGGACATGTTGGTTATTTCCACCTTTTGACTGTTGTAAATACTGCTGCTGTGAACACTTATATACAGGTTTTTTTTTTGTGTGAATGCATGTTTTCAATTCTCTTCGAGTTATATCTAGTAGACTTGCTGGGTCATAAGGTAACAACATTTTTGAGGAACTGCCAGACTTTTTCCTAAAGTGGCTACACCCTTTGGCCCATCCTATTTTGTAAGCTTAGAAGAGAAAAAAAATGTTAAGCTTTCTTTCTAGTTTTTTTATTTTTTTGCTTGGAGTTAGCTGTGTGTGTTTTGGGCTTCTTGGTCTTCCATGTAGCCCAAGGCCATGGTAGTTAGATTTGGCAAAGCTTCCTCAACCTAGCTAGACAGGTGCTTTCTTGTCCTTGCTAGGTGGTTTGAGTGAAAATCCTAGGAGCTATGGTGCCTGTAAAATATTGGTTCTTCCTGATGGGGAAGAATGGTTAGAATGATACACAGTAATGATATTTTTTCTTAAGTAATTATAGTGTCTTAGGATTTCTTTTTAATTTGAACTGTTTCTTATTGAAATCTTGACCTAATATCGACACTGTTGCTTTGTTTAAAATTTTAGTCCTATATTCCATGATGGGGTAATGGCTTTCTTTTTTAATCTTAATTTTTAATATTTTTTCATATGTTAGTGTTAGGTGTTTTTTTTTTCTTTTTTGTTTTTTTTTAGCTAGGTGTCTCTATGCAGTTCAGGCCAGCCTTGAATTCACTTCATAGCCTAGGGTGGCCTCAAACTCATGGCGGTCCTCTTGCCTCAGTCTCCCACATCAGCCTCTTGAGTGCTGGGATTACAGGCGTGCACCACCATGCCTGGCTATGGTTTTGCTGTTTTAAAGAGAGAAATGGAAGTATTATACTTTGGGCCTACCATTGTCACTAATATTAAAAATAGTAGTTTTGTTCTTTTTATATAATAGTTTATGTATTACTTCTTGGCCAAGATGCCGAGGCCCTAGGTTCTAGTTCTAAATTTGTCTTTCAGTAGCTGAATGATCTTAGACTAGTCAACCTGCCTCTTTGGTACTCAATTTCCTGATCTGTGAAATGAGGGGACTATGCAACATCATCTCTAATGTTTCTTCTAATTCGAATTCTATGTAGATTAGTGAAAGTGAGTTGTGAATTAAATTTATAAATTCCTATTTGTACCTAGACTATTATTAAATAATGTAGTCTTAAACTAAAAACAGTTTTGTTTTAATAAGAGTATTGTCTTCCCCATTCTTTCCTGTGGTAATGCTTTTTTCTTTTATTCTCTTGAAATGGAAAATAAGCCTCTGTTTACTTTTCATGGAATTTAGTTTTTTTTTTATGGTGCTGGGGGAACAAACATAGGTCTTCACTCATGTAGGCATATATATATAGTTGGTGGTGGTCCTGGGTATTGAACCCAGGGCCTTTGCACTAAGTTATATTGTTAGTCCTTTGAAAATATTTATTTTGAGGCAGGGTCTTGCTAAGTCACTAGGCTGCCCAGCCTGGGCCTGGACTTGTAATCCTCCTCCCTCAGCTTCCCAGTGTGCTGGGATTCCAGCCATGTGCCACCCAGACAAAAGCAAAGATTGGGAATTGGGGATGTAATTCAGAGGTAGAGCACTTGTCCTGGATTGAATCCCCAGTACCACAAAAAACAACTAAACAAAGGCCTACAGAAATACATGTATTCTTTCCTTTTTTTTTTTTTCAGTACCAGAAGTTAGAACCAGGGGCCTTTGCACTGAGCTACATGTCAGCCCTTTTACATTTAAAATGTTTTCCATAAATTTGTCATTTTAAAAAAATCTTTGAGACAAAATGATTTACAGAATACTGACTACCTTGGGCTGAATTTAAACCTGAGATCTTCCTGCCTCAACTTCCCAGAATACTAAGTACCTCAGGCTGAGTTTAAACTTGGGATCTTACTGCCTCAGCTTCCCAGAATACTAAGATTACAAGCATGTACCACCATGCCTGGCTGGGATCTGGATTTTTAAAAAGTAGAGAGCATTAGGCAAAATTGGGGTTAGACTCCAGACTAGATTATTAGGAGTGTTTTGTAAATACTGTACTTGGAAAAAGAAGTAGGAACTCTAGGAACTGGTATTGGTTCATCAAGGTCAAATAGCCTGACCAGATTTTCTCAGTGGACAGGGAAATATGGTAGATGAGGTATATCTAGATTTATCAAGGCATTGACAAGGGTTCTTTGGCACACTTTTGTATAAAATGGTCAAGTGATAATACCGATGATATGTTCATGTGGATTTGTCTAGAACTGGTTAAGTAGTGCCAAAGGAAAATGATCGATGAACCAGGAGAAGTGCAAGAGTGTTTTGCCTTTGTCCTGGGGTCTTTCCTGTCCAATATGCCTCCCCATTCTCCTTGAGTTATATTTATTTTCTCTTGGATATAAAAATATTACATTTAGACTTGTAGAAAATTGGAAAATACAGAAAAATACAAAGTAAATTCAAATCATCTGTAAAATTACTTCCAGAAATAACCATTGTTACTTTCCCTTAAAGCTTTCCCTCAAAAGCTTTGTGTATTTATATTTTATATATAATGTGTCTGCATCTCTTTTAAGAGTAAAATTATTATATTGAAGCAGTTTCATACTCTTTCTAACTTTAACCTCTGTTATGAATATTTTCCTACATCATTATATATCCTTCAAAAAGTGTTTTTTAGTGGTTTAACAATATTCCATCCATCATGTGTATGCCACAATTTGGGGAACCATCCTCCTGTTGGTGTATGTGGGCATTTAGGTTCTTCCCAGCATTTTGATCTTACACAATATTATTTGATGGATATCCTTGTATGAAGTTTTTTTTAAAATAAATGTTTGATTATTTCTTTGGAATAGATTCCTTAAAGTGGAACTGTTGGATCAAAGGGTATGACATATTTAAAGCTTTTGATACATTTCTGCCAAATTGGCCTCTACCTCCACCTCCACTAGCAGTATAAGAACATTTAAGGTGTTCACTAATGTAGACTATTATTTTTTAGGACAACCTCTGCAAATTTGTAGGTAAAAATGTTATTCACTTTGTATTTTAATTTGCATTTCTTTTGTTAATAATAGAATTGAATATTTGTGTGTATGTGTTTATTGGTCATTTTTTAGTGGATTGTCTGTTTTTCACTTGTTTCCCACTTTCCTATTGGGATGTACTCATTCATTCTTATGATATACTGTATAGACATTTTAAATATAACTAGAATATTAATTTATTTTTGGTACTGGGGATCGAACTCATGACCTCACACTCGTCAGGCAGACACTGTGCTGCTGAGCTGTATCCTTGGCCCTAGAATATTAACTTTTTTCAGATACATTGCAAAGACTTTTTTCCCAGTTTGTAATTTGCCTTTTTGCTTTTATTTACTTATTTGGTGCTGGGAGTAGAATCCAGGGTCTTGCACTTGCTAGGCAAGTATCTACCACTGAGCTACAACCCCAGCCGTTTTTTGTTTTATTTTGTCTTGATGTACAGATGTTTTATGTTTTTATGCAGTCAAGTATTTCAGTGTTTTAATTTGTGTGTGTGTATTATGCCTTTGGCCATAGATTTAGAAGGGCATTCTTTACCCTGACATCAAATAAATACCTATCTATATTTTATTCTAGTTATTGAATGTTTTGTTTTGCATTTAAAATTTTAATCTGTCTGGTGTGTATTTATGGTGAAAGATAGGCTGCAAACTTAATTTCTATTCCAAATGTTAATGATTTGCCTCAGTTCCATTATTTCCTTGGTGTTTTGAACTACCACCTTTATTATAAACAAAATTCTTTTTCTTTCTTTTCTTTTTTTTTTTTTTTTTGTACTAAGGATCAAACTCATGACCTCATGCTTGCCAGGCAGGTGCTTATGCTGCTGAGCTATATCCTTGGCCCCAGTAAAATTCTTTATACACACACGATTTAGATTCTGGACTTCTAATTCTGTGCTGTAATATTTTAATGGGATTATCCATTACTGAAAAATGAACAGAGATATTTTGAGAACTATAAACAAGAGGAGTATTTCTCTAGATCCCATTTTCTGGGTTCCTTCCACAGAAACTTGAACTAAAGTATATTCAGTTGATACCATCATAAAGATTGTCAGAGAGTTTGTAATCCTGTGTTAGTGACTATTATGAAGAATGTATGTATCTAGTCTCTCCATTGACCTGGTAAAACAAAAAAGAACTGGTTACATTAGCAGAAATTAGCCAGCTTCATCATAAGATGTGTGTATTTTGGTCACTATGTTGTATCATCCCTGTAAATGGAAAAAGATTGTTCTAAACAAGTGTACTCATCATTCTGAGAGCAAGGAAAAGGTATAATTCTCTCTTCATTCTGACTTTTTTTTGGATGAAGTGTTTTGTCTTGGGGTGGTCTTATATGTACTTTGGCTTATGGGTTAAAGGAGCTAAAAGCCTTTTTAATCTTTCATTTGAATATGCTACATGAAATGCCTTTTGGAATACAGAAAAGACCCTATTTGAAACTTTTACCCTGATCTGCCCAGTGAAAGGACCAATGGTGAGAAGGACCAATGATTTACAACCCTGTGAATACTGTTTCTTAGCTTGATGTGAGATCAAGGTACTTTTCAAATGTTCCACTCATTTCAGACCAAGTGGCAGAATGTAACAAGACATTTATATAGTGAAGCACTTTTTCCCAGTAGCCAGTTCTTCCTGTATCCTCACTAAGCAATTTGGGAGATAAAAACATCTAATCAGTAAGGATAAAATGGATTTTTTATGGTGTGCTGATCTGGCATATCTTGTTTTCTGTTTTATTCCCAGTATTCTTCAAGATGCGATCCAGAACCCTGGCTAAATGTGTGTATGGCTGAGGAAGCACACTATGACAGTGCAGGGACCAGAACAATGACACCCAGATTTCTGTTCAGGGTTAGTCATAGTTCTAACCCATTGTTTTAAAAGTACAACTGAAATTATTTTCCTCTAGCAATACTTCCCCTTATTGAGGTGGCTTGCCATTTTTCTGCCCTGTCATATAGCCTTAAGGATTGTTTTGCAAGTAATGCCTGAAGAGACTTAACTGACGTTGATAGACAGCAAGAGGTTAATTTTGATTAGCACGGGTCTCACTTTAACTTGCTCTTAAACACCCAGAAGAAAAGTATAACCAAAAGATGTACAAAAACAATACCATGCATGCGAAGCACAAAGTCCTAAGTTTGATTCCTGGTACCCTCCACCCCATACCATAGTAATAAGAGCTAGATATAAAAGGGGGCTCCGATCGCTGACCCACTTCTGACAGTTTCCAACTACACTAGCAGCTGACCACTCTGGTTCATGAAGAAAGGAAAAACTACAATGGAATCTGTAAAAGCTCAACAACAGTCTCTAAATTCCTTTCTCCATCTTCTTACAGCTAAACTAGAAGAATTTATAATAAGAAAAATCAGACTTAGAGATAACCTTCATCAGTAGAGGGGTTTAAGAGCCAACTGGGTATAATCACTACTCCAGTCCCTCATGAGCAGTGTCTGGATGTGGCTCTTTCCCCAACCTGCCTTTCTGTTCTAGTGCTCATGCTTTGATTATACATGCTTTAATTTCTTGGAAAATTTGTTTATTCTTGCCTCGAGGCTGCCAAACTCCAAGTGATCATGCAGATAGAACCAATGACAAATATGCCAGACTCAGTTTCCGGGATCCACCGGATCGACCTTGTAAAGAGTTATGCTAAACTAACAGCATAACGTCTAGCTAAGGCCCATTAGAGTAGCTCTCTGGAGGAGGCCTCTGACTGTAGTCTGCCTTACACCGACCCTTTGCAGCTTAAAGCAGCTAGAAGGAAACTACTCCCTTTCTCCCATAACCGCAGTTAGGGGTATCTCTTCAGAGTAATGAATATAATAAACAGCTAAGTTAGGCGGAAACGTATTAGGTAATCAGATAGGGATGGGCCCTCAAGGAAGTTGGTGCAGAAGATGAGAATGCATCAGGACTGTCACTGGAAGCACATCTGAAGATTAAGGTCACAGTGGCTTGTGTGATACTTGCCTAAGGATTGAATGGAAGTTTGGGATTGTTAATATCACCCTTTTGAGATTTCCCACTATCTCATTAGGGGTGGGTCTCCCTCTCCCACCTACTAAGACTGAAACCACTAAGACTAAGACCACTGACTAAAACTACTAACACTAGGACTACTAAGACTAAGTACAAGACTAAGACTATAGATTATTGACCAGAGTTAGTGATGTCACTCATGTACCCTTGCTACCATTACGTTAATATTACCTAAGTGACTATACCTGCAATCTTACTGGTTGGTCATAATTTTGACCCATGTTGTAGCTGCCTCATGAATTTGCTCTGTAAAACTTCCTTTGAGAGGTGGGCTTATTGGCAACCCACTCTGGACCCCTCTGATCTCTCAGGAGCCATTCCTATTCCCCATTCCTTTTCGCCAATAAATTTTCCTACTCTTAAAAAAAAAAGAATTACTTTTGAAGCTTATACTTACAGATTCTGTATCTTCGTGATCCACAGAATTTAGAATTATTTGCACATATGAAGGTTCCTTTATTCCAGATTGTATTAAATAAATTAAACTACATGAGACCTGCTTTTGATTCCTTATGAACTTCATTGACTTGATTATTCACTGTATAATCAAATCATAATAATGTCATAATTGGAAGAGACTTTAGGCCAGGTGATGGCACAAACCTGTAATCCTAGCTATTTGGGAAGCTGTGGCAGAAGGATTGAAAGTCTGAGGTAGGCCTAGGCAATTTAGTGAGACTGTCTCAAAATAAAAAGCTCAGTGTGAAGGCCCTGTGTTCAATTGCTTGTATGGGGGAAGGCTTGCAAATTTGTGTATTTTTAGAGGTATTAGATTCTTTAAATAGTGGATCGTAATTTGAAACTAACCTAAGTAATAGACTACTTAATATTTTTGAGTCAAATTTGTGATTCCTAGAAATGTTTTACTATTTGGAAATTCATATACTTACTCCATACTTACAGGTATATTGATGGACTTCTGCACAACTGATGATTCCCTTTAAGTGCCAGGGCAGCTCAGCAAGGCAGATGAGGGCTGTATGCATTTAAGATTTGAATGCCTGCACTTGTGCAAGAACAGATGAGCTTTTTGGGTAGCTGTTGATTTTGGGAGTAGAGTCAACCAAAGCACAAACTATTATTTAGCTGTGTTTTTCACACTCAATATTCGTGTGGGGCCTCAAGGTCAGGAAGTTAAGAGTTCTCTGTTTTACTTGATTTTTATTTGCATCTTCTGATTGTTCCTGTCACCATCTGTGTGTCTAAAGTCTGTCATCCAGTTGCCTCCCCAGTGTCCTTGTCATTTCCAAATTTGATAATTGTGGTTTTTATTCTATTTTATAGCTTATCCTTATTATATCTTAATTCAAATCATTAGTAGTCTATATGCATGCAGAATAAGTATCCTTTGTTGTTGACATTCGTTTCTTGTCTGAATATTTTTCTGCCTTTAATCAAGTAGGACCTAATAAATTTAGTATAGTTTGAGAAACTAAACACCTTTCAGTTTTTCCAAATTAATATTGAATATCATTTCTTACTTGTAAAAATACTTTTTTTTTCTGACATTCAGAAGGTATATTTGACAGGGAAGTCTTAGATATATTTGCAGGCTTGGGTATGTGGCTAGTTCTCACCGGTGAACATTGTAGTTTCAGTCCCCTTTGGTGCATAATGTTGGGCTGTTAACTGTATCTCCAGACCTCTGACATATCAGTGTTTTGCAGAAGTGGTTTGTGGTTTCATCAGTTTTTAGCATGTTTAGTTGAGGGTAAGAAGAAAGTGTGTATTCCTTTTTCTTGTATTTGTTTCTGAGGAGACAGAATTTGAGAGTTATACAGTACAGGTTTGTCCTGTGAGATCTTTGTACTAAGTCAACACATTGAATAAGTTGACTCAAGGACACTGATGTTACACTAAACTTTGAGAATAAAATCTACATCAAGGAGCTTGTAGCTTGCTAAAGGAACTGACGGCACCACACATCCTGGGCACTAGATTTTATAAGGGTGAGGTAGTGGAGGGTCTGAAAATTGTATTAGATGAAGAATGGTTAAAGAAATAATAATATTTAACCCGAACTTGAGAACTTAACTTTGAGGACAAAATGATTGCCATTCTCCATTATGGCTGATATTAATCTACCTTTTCCTGATTTTCCAGGAAATACTCAAAAGTTGCCTTTGACACTTGATCATCCTGCATCCAATTGGAATCCAAATTCTCTCTTTTAGCTCCAAAGTGTTTCTTGATTTTTGCCCTTTTCTTGTATCCTAATTGTCTATGTCAACCTTTGAAATTATTGTCTGTACTAATAGAATAACTTCCTGGTCTCTCCTATGTCCTCTATTCTGCATTACACTCCGAGAATATTTTTCCTTAAAACTTAGTTCTAATCAGATCATTTGCTTATTTAAACATTTATCAGTGGCTCACGTAGCCTAATAAGAAAAGTCCTATCTCAAGTTCTTATAATCTGGCTTCCAGTCCATTTCATACTCTTATAATCTGGCTTCTAACCTGCCATTATTCCACATCTCCTGTTACTCTATTTTCTATTCAGTCTTAGTCATGTTGGCACCTGCTTTAGGCTTTTCTGGCTTTCCAACCTTCTTTGTTTTTTGTTTGTTTGTTTGTTTTGAGATGGGGTCTTACTATATAGTTCAGATTGGCCTTGAACTCACTATGTAGCCCAGGCTGGTCTCGAACTTGCAGTAGTCCTCCTACCTCAAATTGCTGAGTGCTGGGATTACAGCTGGGCACCACCACACCCACCTCCAACCTTCTTTCTTTCTTTCTTTCTTTCTTTATTATTTTAAACAGAAAAAAAATAAGAGATTAAAGTAAAACAGAATTTCACAACAGGCCAACAGGAGAGTAACAATAATCAACACGTTGCATATTGTTATATTCACAGTAGTTTTTTAGAGTATAAGATATAGATATGAAACATTGTCCAGAAAATTATTAGCACAAAACTTTCCCCTCGATGAACCAAGAGAAACCAGCTATATGACTGTCTTTTTATTTTGTTATGACTGCTGTATTATTTGCAAAAGACCATTTCACATTAAAAATGAAATCTGAAAATGACCCTGTGAAAACTGCTTTTCACTCAAAATTCTTTTTCTTTAGCTATCTTAACTAATTTTTTATAAACATAGATTTTCTTTCAGTTTGTCACACAGGTGCAACAATATGATGGTTACATACGTGTGTGTGACTTATTTAGTTCACTGAGAAGTATATTTTCAAGGTGCACCCACTTAAGAGTGAAAATGTATAGTTTATCATTTTTTATAGCTGGGTAGTATTTCATTATATATAAAATACCACATCCTTTTTGTCTATTCCTCAGTCGAGGGGCATTTAGGTTGTTTCCAAGATCTAGCTACTATGAACTGTGCAGCTATAAACATAGGTGCACATATATCACTGTGGTGTGATGTTTTTAATTCTTTTGGGAAGATACTCAGAAGGGGAATAGCTGGGTCAAATGGGATCTCCAATCCTAGCTTTTTGAGGAATCTCCACACTGACTTCCACAGTGGTTGCACCAGCCTGCATTGCCACCAACAATGGAGTAGGGTTCCTTTTTCTCCACAGCCCCTCCAGCATTTATTATTGGTTGACTTCTTAATACTAGGCATTCTTTCTGGGGTGAGGTGGAATCTCAGTGTAGTTTTCATTTGCATCTCTTGAATGACCAGTGCTGTTGAACATTTTTTCACATATTTATTTGCTGTTTGTACTTCTTCATCTGAGAAGTGCGTGTTCATCTCAGATGCCCATTTTTGGATTGGGTCTTTGAATCTTGGAGGACTGATTTTTAAAAGTTCTTTATATGTTCTCGATAGTAATCCTTTATTTGAGGGACAGCTGGCAAACATTTTCTCCCACATTGTGGGTTGTCTCTTCACACTGTTGGTGGTTCCTCTTGCTGTGCAAAAGCTTTTCAATAGGATGAGATCCCATTTGTTGATTCTTTGTGATAGTTACTGTGCAATCTTTTATTCATAAAGTCTTTGCCTGCACCAATGTCTTAAGAGTTTTACCTACTCTATCTTCCAGCAGATTTAATATTTCTGTTTTAATGTTGAGATCTTTAATCCATTTAGATTTTAACTTAGTACATAGTGAAAGATGTGGGTCCAATTTTAATCTTCAGTGAAAAGCCAGTTTTTCCAACACCATTTATTAAAGAGGCTATCTTTCTTCCAGTGAATGTGTTTTGCACCTTTGTCAAAGAAGGTAGCTTAGTGTGTCTGCAGTTGTTTCTGCATCTTCTAATCTATTCTATTGATCCTCAGTCTGTGTTTTTTTTTTTTTTTTTTGGCCAGTACCACACTGTTTTTTATCACAGTAGCTTTATAGTATAATTTCAGGTCAGGGATTGTGATGCCCCCTGTCTTGTCTTTGTTGCCCAGGATTGCCTTTGCTATTCTAGGTCTCTTCTGGTTCCAGATGAATTTTAGGATTGTTTTCTCTAATTCTGTGAGATATGCTATCAGAATTTTGATTGGGATTGCATTGAATCTGTATAACAGTTTTGGAAGTATGGCCATTTTCTTTTTTTTTAATTTTTTTTTATTTTAAAGATAGTAAAATACAACAGAACATAACGGAATAAAGTCAATCAAAACAAAGCAGTAGGACTGGTACAGAACTTCAAAGATCGATAATGTGAGTACAATAGCTACTATAACATACCTTGCTATCTTCAGATTAGCTGACCATTCCAACAGGTGTAGTAGAATTGAACCAAAAACAAAACAAAACAAAATCAATAAAAACAGAATATAAAATAAAGGAAAAAAAGAGAAAAATAATAACGATCAGAGTAAAACAAAATGGTGAGAACCATATTGGTCCTCGAAGACAAGACAGAAGAGAGTCCCCCGTATCTGCAACATTGCCTACTGTCATCTTCCAAGAGACGCTCAGGGTGCTGATCAGAGGCCTGCAAAATCTACGAAACAATACTAGCGTTTAGTTGCTTTATGTACCTTAGTTGCCATCAATTTAGCAAGACCTCAGAGCCAGCAGCTTGCTTATGGTGTGGGGGGGATATATATGGATGATGTCCTTGATTCCAAGCCCGCATGCCGGTGCTGCGTGGGCCCAGCAAGTTGGGGTCCGGTTGGGCCCATTCTGGTTCTCCTCCGGGGTCGTGCAACGCCCAACCCTGGAAGGCAGATCAGTTCTCTCTTGATGTGAGCTGGCGCCGCGCGGGCCCAGCGAGTTGGGGCCCGGTTGGGCCCATTTTGGTTCTCCTCCGGGGTCATGCAATGCCCAACCCTGGAAGGCGGATCAGTTCTCTCTTGATGTCCCATTTTTTTTTTCTTTCTTTCTTTCTTTCTTTTTTTTTTTTTTTTGGCACCAGGGATCAAACTCACAACCTTGTGCCTGCCAGGCAGGCACTTAAGCCACTGAGCCAAATTCCTGGCCCTAGTTTTTTGAGACAGGGTCACATTATGTAGCTCAAGCTGGCCTTGTACTCATATTGTAGCCCAAGCTGGCCTCGAACTCACAATGCTCCGCCTACCTCAGCCTCCCAAGTGCTGGGATTGAAGGCGTGCACCACCACGCCTGGCTAGTATGGCTATTTTCACTATATTGATTCTTCCTACCCAAGAGCATGGGATATCTCTCCATTTTCTTTTCTTTTTTTTTTTGCAGCACCAGGGATTGAACTCACAACCTTGTGCCTGCCAGACAGGCACTTAAGCCACTGAGCCAAACTCCCAGCCCTAATTTTTTGAGGCAGGGTCGCATTATGTAGCTCAGGTCTGCCTTGTGCTTGTGTTGTAGCCCAAGCCGGCCTGGAACGCTCCACCTACCTCAGCCTCCCAAGTGCTGGGATTAAAGGCGTGCACCACCATGCCCAGCTTCTCTCCATTTTCTAATATCCTCCTCAATCTCCTTTTTCAGAGTACTACAGTTTTTAATACAGAGGTCTTTTATATCTTTTGTTAGATTGATTCCTAAATATTTCATTTTTTAAGATGCTGTTATAAAAGGTATTGTTTCCCTAATTTCTCTCAGTAAGATTGTTATTCGTGTACAAGAATGGTATTGATTTTTGAGTATTGACTTTGTAACCAGCTACATTGCTAAATCTGCTTATTAAATCTAGAAATCTTTTGGTGGAATTTTTGGAATCTTCTAGGTAGAGTTTCATGTCATCTGCAAATAATGCTAGCTTAACTTCTTCCTTTCCTATCTTTATTCCTTTTATTTCCTTCTCTTATCTAATTGCTCTGGCTAAAGTTTCCAGGACTATGTTGAATAAGAGTAGAGACAGTGGACATCCTTGTCTTGTTCCTAATTTTAGAGTGAAAGCTTTCAGTTTTTGTCCATTTAGTATGATGTTGGCTGTCGGTTTGTCATAGATATCTTTTATCAGATTGAGATAGAGACCATCTATTCCAATTTTCTGTGGAGTTTTTGTCATGAATGGTGCTGGACTTTGTCAAAAGCTTTTTCTGCATCTATTGAAATAATCATATGATTTTTTATGCTTGGCTCTATTAATATGATACATTACATTTATGGATTTATGTATGTTGAACCATCCCTTCATCCCTGGGATGAATCCCACTTGATCATGATGTACAATCTTTTTGATGATTTGCTGCAGTCTGTTTGCCAGTATCTTATTGAGGATTTTTGCGTCAATGTTCATTAGGAAGATTGGCCTGTAGCTCTCTTTCTTAGTTGGATCCTTCTTTGGTTTTGGAATCAGAGTAATGCTTGCTTCCAGGAATGAATTTGGGAGTATTGCTTCCCTTTCAATTTCATTAAAGAGTTTGAGTAGTAGTGTTAGGTCTTCACTAAATTTCTTGTAGAATTCATCAGTGAATCCATCAGGGCCTGGGCTTTTCTTTGTTGATTCCAACCTTCTTTAAACTGTTCCTTCACACTACTAGGAAGAAGAGAACCTACCATGTTTTAGACGCTAAAATTAGGACCTGCTGGCAGAATACATGACCCTCAATCCAAGAATTTTTTTCTTGAATAATGTTTTCTAATAATTAAGAATTAGCTTTTCAGTTTTGGATATGCTTGAGCAGGTTAGCTGGTTTGGATCTGTAAAAGCAGCGGCTACCAGGGGGATAAACAAAAATAGAAAGCTTGGTATTCTTTTGTCAAGAAACTTAAATCTAAATGTAATACTGCACATTTACTCCCCCTACAACAGCCAAACACACACACACACACACACACACACACACACACATCTCTGATTATTTTGTTCCTTTCCTTAAAATTTGTCAATGACTTTTTCCCATTACTCTTGGGATAAAGGCAAATATCCTTATTGTAGTTTATTGGGCCTTGTATTATCTGATTCCTGGCTCCCTGTTATTCTGATCTCCTGCCAGTATCCCCTTATTTTCCTGTGTCCTGTACATTTTGCACCTTTACATGATACTGTCCTTCTATCTGTGAGGCTTTATTTCCCATTACCACCCTTTCCCCTGGACTTAGCTTGCATGTCACTTCCTCAAGCAAACTTTTGATGAACCCTGCTCTCCCATGGTAGATTAGGTCACCATTTTTCTTCCTTAGTGTTTTCTTCATAGCAGTTATCACAGTTGCAATTAAAGAGTTTTTGTTTCGCAATTGTAATTTCTAGAAACTTTTTTTTTTCAGTACTGCAGATTGAACCCAGGAATACTCTACCACTAAGCTACATTCCCCAGCCCTTTTTTTATTTTTAATTTTAGACAGGGTTTCACTAAGTTTCCAGGCTGGCCTTGAACTTGTGATCCTCCCTCAGCTTGGTTTATGGGCATAGGTCATTATGTCCAGCTTCTAGAGGGATTTTGATTACCATTATACTCCCAGCAGCTAGCACAGTGCCTGGCACACAGTAGACTCTCAGTAAATAATTGATTAAATAAGTGAATGAATAACTTCTGTAATGAGGAAAGAAGGATGTTGAAGGACACAAAGAATGTTCAGTGTTAGGCAGTGGAGAAAATTCCAGGAGCAGGGAATAACAGGTAACTGAACAAATTGTGTTCAGAGGGGTTCCAGGCAGGCTGGTACAAAAGAGGAGCTGTGTAATGAGAGACAGGATAGATAGATTGACAGAGAATAGCAGTCCTTGAAAGTTTAGTTAAGATAGTAGAGCAAAATTCTTTAGTTGCTGTTGTTATTATATATGTTTGGGGGGAGGCTATACCTTGAAACTTTAGGAAATCTATTCAAATGCATCTAAGATGGATTATAATTTGGAAAATGGGGACAAACATCCAGTTAGGACAATGTAGTAATGACCCAGAGACCACTAAGACACAGTGTACCTAAATCAAGGCAAAAGATAGTGGGAAAAAGAGATGAAACACCCAAGACACCAGGCACAGTGGCATACCCGTAGTCCCAGGTACTTGGGAGGCTGAGGTGGATGGATCACTTGAGCCCAGGATTTCAAGTTGTGAGTACATGGATACAGACAATGTATGCATAGAAGTTAGGCTTGAAAGGGTATATACTAAAAATACTAACAGTGGCTATTTCTGGATAGTGGGATGGGAAATGATATAGAAAGTAAAGTTTTAAAATTTTAAAATTGAACATTACTTTTTTAACTTAAAAAAGCATAAATTCATTGGCTTTCTTTGTAGGCACATTGGACAATGGCCTCTTTAGCACTTTTTGTTTCCCATGGGATTTGTGGTTGTATTGCCTAATTTTATTTTTTCAGAGCTTTCCAGTTCTCTTCCCTGGCCTTCTCTTTGAGACAGTAGGATCCTTGCCCTGTCTTTTCTCTGAGCTAACAAAACAAAACTCAGTTCTGGGTCTGGGTGTGGTGGCACATGCCTGTAATCCCAGAACTTGGGGAGGCTGGGGCAGGAGGATCACTGTGAGTTCGAGGCCAGCTTGGACAGCAAAGTGAGTTCAAAGCCAGCCTGAACTGCATAGTGAGACCCTATCTCAAAAAACAAACAAACAAACAAATAAACAAAAGCAACTCAATCCTGTTTTGGAAGAGCAACAGTTTCAAAGTTTATTGGGCATGGGAAATCACCTTGATGCTCATTTAATGCAGATTCCTGGGCCACACTCAATAGGTTCTAATTCAGTGTAATAGGAGTAAGGTCAGATCCTTTTTTTTTTTTTTTGTACTGGGGGTTAAAGCCAAGGCCTTCACACTGAGCTACATCCCCATCCTCTTTTATTTTTTATCTTGAGACAGGGTCTTGCTAAGTTGCCCAGATGGGACTCAAATTTGCAATCTTCCTTCTTCAGCCGCCCTTAGTGCTGGGATTACAGGCATGCAGCACTGCGCCAGACTAATCCTGATCTTTTAAAGGCACCTCATGGTCTGGGAGAAACCCTATTTCAGTAGTGACTTTAGGCTGTGCCCCCTCTAACTTGTTTCTCTTTCAAAAGCAGCTGATAAAAGGAAAGGAAGAAGCAAAGCATGATTCATCATGGATGTCTTTGTGGGTCACAAGTGGTTGGGCTCATCTGAAAGGGAAAAAAATGAACAAAGTGCTGTTTAACAGACGTGAGATTTTGGTAATAGGTGTTCTTTAAAGTAACCTATTTGAAGTAGCCCCTCTGGGTGGGAAGCAGGTCAGATGCGGCAGTGACTTAGACCGAAGAGATGCCCTCTGTTAGTGATTCCGGGTGGAGAAGGGGAAAGAAGAACCTAGGCAAATCATGAAGTCTTAGAATTCAGATGTTTTCTTTAGTGTATGTTTGTGATACATGATAGTTATATTTATTTTGAGACTTGGCACACATATATAATTTCCTGATCACTTTCCATCGTTTTACCTCTTTCTCCATCCTTTCTCCTTCCCCTGATTCCCTTCCCCTTCACCAAAAAGCCTACCTCCCCGTTTCCTACCTTCTCTTCCTTTTTTTACTCTTTAATTTATATTTTGGGCTTCTCATATAAGAGAAACCATGCAATATTTGACTGTGTCTGACATATTTCACTAACATTATGATCTTAAAATCCATCCATTTTCTTGCAAATGGCATGACTTCGCTATATATTATTTATATATATATATATATATATACATATTCTTTATCTATTGGATTTAGATTTTTTTAAAATTTAGATGTTTTTTAAGCCAAGCTTTTGTCCAAGGAAAATCATACTTCTAATATTAAGATGGGGTGCTATCTTAAGTCTGTTATACCCATTTTTTTGTTGGAATGACTTTTTTTCCTTTGTTGTAGAACAAAGTCTGTTAACCAGATGCCCTTTGTGGGTTAACATCTCCAAAGGGTGTTCAAAAAATATAAACAAACCCCAGTTGCTCCCAACAGTGAACCTCAAGAACAAAAGTAAATAGCAGTACTTTTTAGCTACCTTTCCAAGCCTTCAGTGAAACTGGCAGCTATCAGCTAAATAAACCATTAGGTTTATTAGTTTGAGAACAGAAGCTTCTACTTGGACACAGTTTTCTAAATTCTCCTCATTTATCCAACAATCACTTATTAAGAGGCTGCTGTGTGTCTAGTGGACATTAGATAATTCTACAAATAGAAGCCAGAGGCTGATTGGGAACAAATGAATAAAACACTATTTAATAACTTCGTAATCTTAGTAGCATATGTAAAAGCAAAAAGTGGATTCCTTGAAGCGATAGCTTTGTTCTTTTTGTGTGGTCTATTTTAAACAGGTCATCTGGCCCAGAATTATCAACCTTAGATTAGGAGCTTTGAGGAAGTGGTGGTTTGGTGGTTGTTTTTTAAAGGATTTTAAAAAATGAAATGTAATACCTAAGCAACACCCATGACCAGCTGCTAAGTTGGTGTTCAGTGGGCAAGTCAATTCCAAAGAAGGCAATATTCTGTGTTAAACAAGTTTTGAGAGGGAGAAAATGGTGAGTGGATAAATGTGTGTGTATTTTTTGTTTTGTTTTGTCTTGGGTTCCATACAATTCTTTGGTTCAGTTTCCCCAAGAAAGGGCTGCCTAGTCAGAAATCTGTGTCTCACTTGGCTGTCTATGTGAGAGCTTGAGGGAGAGCTAGAAAAAAAGGAGCAAGAAGTAACGCCCCACCAGCTTAGAGGGTGAGCCCTGGGGTGGAGCCAGTGCCCTGGCCTCTCTAGAGGTAGACTGGCTTATAGTCCAGAGTTTGTGACAAATCTGTCACAGTCCTCTACCTTTAGATGGGGACACTTCATTGATAATGATGTGTTGCTTTGTAACCCCCAGAACAAGGATATTGTCCAGCTGTTGTCTCTCTTTTTCCTCCAGCACTTAATGGGTGAATCAGTGACTCAGCTGCTTCCTCCAGAATTTCAGGGACAGCAGTAGGTAATGAGGACACATCACCATAACACCAGTACGTGATGAATGAAAGAACATATGAATTTAACTAGCTGGCTTCATTGATATCACAGTGAACAAAAAGAAACTTGGTTGAAAAGAGACTATTTGCATGACTCTCAGCTCCATTCCTTCCCCCTTAGGCTTCTTAATAATTCCCTTTTTATCCAGCTAAAGGTCAGGTTGCTTTGCCAAGGGAAGCAAGGGGGAGCCGCAGATGTGAAAGCAGGTGCTTTCTTTCCTCCTGCAGAGTCACTCAGACTAGGTAGGGAAGCTTCTTGCTAGTCCTCTCTGGTACATGAAAATGCTTTTGTGGAATTATTTTTCTGCTGAAAGTGTATTTGTTTTTTAAAGCAGTTGCACAAACTTCAACCCCTAGTATAAATTTTGACTTCCTTTAAAGTCAGCTTGTCAGAGTGAAGTATGCCTGTTTTCTGCCATTGTCACAGCCTGTGCCTTAGATGTACCCCATTTATGAAGCAATTATATAAAGTTGAAAAATTTGTAATTGTCTCTGTGTGTGCGTGCATGTGTGTGTGTGTGTATGCTGGTCATATATCATATTTTGAATGTATTAGAATGTCATAGCCAAACGGTCCTATAAAAAACCTCTTATAATAATTGTGCTGCTAGAGTCCATTTTCCTGTGTCAGATATTCTTACATTGGGCATACCTGTAGCTGCATTTCCAGAGTGATAACACTGTGTCAGGCTATTGGGGTGGTCTCAGAGGGCCATGAGGCTGGGTATGGGCTAATGGCCTCACTGACTAGATGATTTGGGAGGTAAGAGGTATTCACAGACTTCTAGTTTGGGAGAATTTATGTTTCAGTATTTAATTGTTACCAAAACTAAAGAGGCTATTGTTAGAAGGGAAATAATTCAGGAGATTGCTAGCTATAATTCTCATATGGTTCTGAGGTTTGCTTTTAACTTTTGTACTGGGTTCCAGAACCACCTCCTCCCCGCAGAAAAAGTCATCCCTGAAAAACATTGTCTTCTTCGCCTAACAGTGGGTATGACAACCTCAGGTCCTTTCTAGGTACCCCACCCCCTGCCCAGTCTTTCTGCCCTGCATCTCAGAGCCTTCTGTTCTTTTCAGTCTGCTTTTTGGGAAAGTCTTATCATCCATCTGCTCTCCTTGGGCCTTAGTGCCTGCTTAAAGACATACAAAGCCTGCACTGGAACCTCTCTCCAGTTGTTATTTTTAAATTTAATTTTATTTGTACATGTTCATGTAGTTTACAAGTGTCTTGGGGAATAAGTGCATGTACGTATTACAACATGCTTCCTTTTCCCCCTTCCATTTCCCTCCCCCTCCCTCTACCCTCTGTCCCTCCCTTCCTTCTCCTCCAGTTCCCCTATCCTGTTTTTCCTTCCTGTTGATATTATTTGTCTGAGCTCATGTTATTGCCTATAATGTTTAGATTAATTGAGGTTATTAGATTCCTGTACATTGCATATCTTTATTCTTCTTATTTCCCCTTCCCCTCCTCCTCACCCCTCATCCTTGTTCCCTTATACCACTTCCCTATCGCAAGAGATCCATCCCCTTGTCCTCTTCTATCCATCCTTTGTCATTTTCTTTATTTTTACTTTGCCTCACTCAAATGAGAGGTACCATACTGTATTTAACCTTATTTGCCTGGTTTATTTCACTCAATGTTGTATTTTCCAGGACATCCATTTTCCTACAAATATCTCAAAAGTGTTACTCTGTATAGCTGAGTAGTATTCCATTATATATAGATACCTCATTTTCTTTATCCAGTCGTCTGTTGATGGGTATACAGGCTGTTCCCAGGATTTAGCTATTATGAATTGTGCTGCTATGAACATTGGTTTGCTTGTATTGCTGTCTATGATGACTTAAGGTCTTTGGGAAAATATCTAGCAGGGGGATAGCTGGGTCATATGGGATTTCTAACTTCAGTTCTTCAAGGAATCTCTATACTAATATCCATAATGGTTTTACTAGTCTGCATTCCCACTATGAGGAAGGGTTCATTTTTCACCACAGTCCTGCCAGCGTTTGTTTTTGCTTGATTTCTTAATGATAGCCATTCTTCCCAGAGTAAGATGGAATCTTAGTGTTGTTTTAATTTGCATTTCTCTAATGGCCAGAGATGTTGAACAATTTTTCATATATTTGTTGTCCATTTGTATTTCTTCCTCTGTGAAGTGTCTCTTCATTTCTCTTATTTCTTGACTGGCTCTTTAATTTTAGGTTGTTCAACTTTTTTGAGTTCTTTGTATATTCTAGACATTAGTCCTCTTTCTGAGAATTTTTTTTCCCATTCTGTTGATTGTCTCTTCACTCTACTGATTGATTCTTTTGATGTACAGAACTCTTTAGTCTGATATAATCCCATCTGGTGATTCTTGCTGTTATTTCTTATGCAAATGCGATTCTATTTAGAAAATCTTTTCCTATAGCCATGTCTTCTATTTTATCTTCCAATAGGTTTAATATTTCTGTTTTAATGTTTAGCTCTTCAATCCATTTTGATTTTAATTTAATATATGTTGAGAGATAAGGGTCTAATTTCAATCTTCTGCAAACAGATAACCACTTTTCCCAACACTGCTTGTTGAGTAGGCTTTCTTCTAACATGCTTTTGGTCCTTTTGTTAAAGATCAAATAATTGACTATGTCTGGGGAGGTTTCTGTATCCTCAATTTTGTTTCATTGATCCACATATCTGTTTTGTTCCAGGACCATATTGTTTTTATCACTTGTGCTTTGTAGTACAGCTTGAAGTTAGGTATTGCTATGCTGCCTGGTTTGCTCTTCTTGCTATTCTGAGGGTCTTCTGGCTCCATATGAATTTTAGGATTGTTTTTTCTAGGTGTGTAAAGTATGCTGTTGGTATATTGATTGGGACTGGATTGAATCTGTATAACATTTTGGAAGTATGGTCATTTTGAAAATATTTGTTCTGCCTATGCAGGAGCGGAGGACATTTTTCCATTTCCTGATGTCCTCTTCAGTCTCTTTCTTCAGAGTACTGTAGTTTTCTTCATAGAGGTCTTTCACTTCCTTGGTTAGGGTAATCCCTAGGTATTTCATTTTTCTTGAAGCTACTATGAATGGAGTTATTTTCGTAATATTCTTTTCACCCCATTCCTTGTTGGTGAACGGAAATGCTAATGATTTTTGTGTATTGATCTTGTGTCCTGCTACATTGTGTAAATTGTTTATTAATTCTAAAAGTGTTTTTGGTGGTGTTCTTTGGGTCTCCTGTGTAGAGTATCATGTCATCTGCAAATAATGATAATTTGAGTTCTTCCTTTCTATATGTATCCCTTGTATTTCTTTCTCTTGCTTAATTTTTCTGGCTAATGTTTCAAGTACTATGTTCAATAGAAAAGGTGATAGTGGACATACTTGTCTTGTTCCTGATTTTAGGGGGAATGCTTTTAGTTTTTCCTGTTTAGTATGCTGCTGGCTACTGGTTTATCATAAATAGCCTTTATCCTATTCAGGTGTGATCCTTCTATACCTATTTTCTTCAAGGTTTTTTATCATGAAGTGGTACTGGATTTTGTCAAAAGCCTTTTCTGCATCCATTGATATGATTATACAGTTTTTGATCTTGCTCCTGTTTATGTGATGTATTATATTTATTGACTTAGGTATGTTGAAACATCCTTGTATCTGGGATGAAACCTACTTGATCATGATGTATCATCTTTTTTATAATGTGCTGCATTCTATTTGCTAATATCTTGTTGAGGATTTTTGCATCTCTATTAAAGAGATTGACCTATAGTTCTCTTTTTTCAGTTGAGTCTTTATCCAGTTTGGGGATCAGAGTGATACTGGCTTCCATAAATGTATTTGGGACCACTCTGTTCCTTTCAGTTTCTTTGAAGAGCTTGAGGAGTGTTAGTAATATCACACTCTTAAATGTTTTGTAGATTTCATCAGAGAATTCATCAAGTCCTGGGTTTGTTTTAATTAGTAGATGCTTTAATACTTTGTCAATTTTATTGCCTATTATTGGGTTGTTAAAACATTTATGTCTTCTTGGGTTAGTTTTGGTAGTTCGTATGTGTCTAGAAATCTGTCCATTTCTTCAAGCTTTTCTTATTTATTGGAATATAATTTTTTGAAGTAGTTACTGTCTTTGGATTTTGACAGTGTCTGTTGTGATTTTACCTTTTTCATTTCTAGTTGCATTGATGTGAGTCTTTTTTCCTATTGGTGAGTCTGGCTAAGGGATTATCTATTTTATTTATTCTTTTGAAGAACTAGCTTTTCAATTCATTGATTTTTTTAAACAGTTTTTTTAGTCTCAATTTCATTGATTTCCCCTCACATTTTTCTGATTTCTCTCCTTAATTTCAGCTTGGAAGTGGTTTGCTCATGTTTCTCAGGTATCTTAAGATTTTTCATAAGGTTATTTATTTGAGCTTGCTCTGTTTTCATAATGAGAGCATTGATTGCAATGAATTTTTCTCTCAGAACTGCCTTCATAGTGTCCCAGAGATTTCATTGAGTTGTACAGTCATTGTCATTAACTAACAGAAAATTTTAAATTTCTCCTTTGATTTTTTCTGTGACCCATTGGTTGTTTAAGAATAGGTTGTTAATTTTTCAGGAGCTTTGCCTTTTCCAAAATTTCTTCTGTAATTGATTTCTATTTTCATTCTGATATTATGCACAGAGTAATTTCAATTCTTTTATATTTACTTAAGCTGGTTTTGTGAACCAGTATGTGATCTATTTTGGAAAAAGTGCCATATGCTCCTGAAAAGAATGTATACTTTGTTGTAGAGAAGGTGAAATACTCTGTATATATCTATTAAGACCATATGTTCAAGGGTGTGGTTTAGCTCTGATATTTCTTTGGTGATTTTTTTATTTAGTTGATCTCTTTGCAAAAGCAGGATGTTAAAATCCTGTACTGTGGTTGTGTCTTTGATCTTTTTAATTTCAATAGTTTTTGTTTTATGAAGATAGGTGCTCCAGTATTCACTGCATATGTTTATCAATATTGTGTCTTCTTGTTGGATTGTTCTGTTAACTAGTATGTTTCTTTGTCTCTTTTAATCAGTTTTAGCTTGAAAATTACTATGTCTGATATTAGAATTGCTACCCTTCCTTGTTTTCTGGGACCTGGTGCATGAAATGTTGTTTTCCATCCTTTAAGTTTTAATCTATAAATATCTTTTTGAATTAGATGAGTTTCTCGAATGCAACAGACTATTGGATTCTAGTTTGTTTTTGTTTTTGTTTTTGTTTTTTTGAGACAGGGTCTCACTATGTAGTTCAGGCTGACCTTGAGCTCATTTTGTAGCCCAGGCTGGTCTCAAACTTGCTGATTTTCCTGCCTCAGCCTCCCAAGTGCTGGAATTACAGGAGTGCGCCACCATGCCTGGCCTGGATTCTGTTTTTTGATCCAGTCTGCCAGTCTGTGTCTTTCGATTGGAGAGTTGAGGCCATTACCATTAAGAGATATTACTGAGATGTGTGGGTTATTTACTATCACTACCTTCTTTATCTGTTGGTGAATACTTTGCTTTTCTTTTCATTGTTTATCCACTGGCCTCACTGATTTCCTCTGTTTTTAGGTGTGTCCATTTTGTGATTTCTGTTGAGAATATTCTGAAGTATTTTCTCAAGAGCTGATTTACTATTCATGTATCTTTTGAGCTGGTCTTTTTCATAGAAATACCTCATTTCTCCACCTATTTTGAAGGATAGCATTGCTGGATAAATTAATCTGGATTGGAAATTATTTGCCCTTAGGGCTTGCAATACTTCACTTGGCCTTTGGGGTTTGTGTTAAGAAATCTACTGTGATTCTAATTGGTTTATCTTTATATGTGATTTTTTGTTTTTCTCTATTGCTTTTAAAATTCTGGGTTTTTCGGTGGATATTTGGTAATTTAATAAGGATATGCCTCAGTGAGCTTCTTTTATTATCATAATTGTTTAGTGTTCTATATGGGTCATTGTGTTTCAACCTCTGTTCTTAGATTTGGGAAATTTTCTTCTAGGATTTCTTTTTTTTTTTTCTTCCAGCACTGGGGATCAAACTCACAGCCTCACACCTGCCAGACAGGTGCTTAAGCCACTGAGCCAAACTCCCAGCCCTAGTTTTTTGAGGCAGGGTCGCACTATGTAGCTCAGGCCGGCCTTGTGCTCGCGTTGCAGCCCAAGCAGGCCTTGAACTCACAATGCTCCACCTACCTCAGCCTCCTGAGTGCTGGGATTAAAGGCGTGCACCACCATGCCCAGCTTCTTCTAGGATTTCTGTAAACATGTTAGTAAATCCATCTGTGCTATCTTCTAGTTTTTCTCAGACACCAAATTAGTCTTAGATTGGTCTTCTTATTGATATTTGGTAGATGCTGGATAATTCTCTCTTGTTCTCTTACTTTCTTCATGGCTTCTTTGAGTTTTTTTTTTTTTTGTTTATTTGTTTGTTTTGTTTTGGTACCAGGTATTGAACTTACAACCTCATGCCTGCCAGACAGGCACTTAAGCCACTGAGCCAAACTTCTGGCCCTATTTTTTTCTAGGCAGGGTCACACCCTGTAGTTCAGGCTGGCTTGTAACCCAAGCTAGCCTCAAACTCACAACGCTCCACCTACCTCAGCCTCCCGAGTGCTGATATTAAAGGCGTGCACCACCATGCCTGGCTACGACCACGCAACACTTCTCTGTGATAGTCCTTGCAGTTATACTTCCCTCCTTGCAGTTATAATTCCCTCCTTTATCTGTCCTTTATGCATACTATGACCGTTTATTATTTGTTCAATGAGATAGGTGAAATGGAGGGAGGAACATGGAGGATGGTTGGATAAAGAGTGTTAGACATTAAGGGGGAACTTTGTTGGGAAGATAGTGACAGATGAGAAGTTTGATGTGGGATCTGATTCTACTGGAGTGCATTTAGTTGAATTGAAAGATTCATACTGAGAGTTTTCAAAGGATATTTGTGGAGGTAATGGTGAGATATAGGAGGAAGGAGGTTTACTTTGTGATTGAGGAAAGCTGCGTGGTGGTCAGAACTTGCTGATAGAGAGGACAATAGACTAGGGAAGATATGAAAGAGCCAAGGCTTAGGATAGGGGAGACCAAGGTTATTATGAGAGAAGAAAAGGGTGACTATGGGGCGGGAGGCTAAGTATGGGAAAATAAGACTTTGAAAGGAGGTCTTTAAGTGTTTGGAAAAAGAATAAAGAAATATGGTAGTAGTATTGCTTTGGAGGTTTGCTGCGAAGAAGGTAGATAGGGAGTTGAAATGAGGGTGTAAACCTAGACACCTATTAAGTCAGAGCCAATGGTGAAAAAATACACAAAAGCAAAAACTTAATAAACAGATAAGACCATAAAACATCATAATCTCACATTGCTAAATAAATCAAGAAACAAATGAAAACTCAAACCTATTAGATATCCAGTGGGAACACAGATTAACTATTCTAGTGAGACAGACATTTGTATACGATTCACAGTTAGCTTCCATGCCAGAGAGTCTGAGTGCTTGCACCCAGTAACTCCTCTGAATCTTCCACTGCGATACTGAAGCTAACTCACACTCGGGACTTCATTCAGCCAGGTTGCTGGCATCCTTGCGGAGTGTCTTAGTTACTTTTTGCTCGTTGCTGAGACAAAATACCTGATGCCCAAAATTAGGAAGGGAAAGGTTTATTCTTATAGTTTCTCGGGAGTTTCAGTCCATAAATTTGGCTCCAAGGCGGCATGGGGTGACGGGGCTACCATTCATGGCGGCTGCAAACTGCAAGGTGCACTGGCTAGAGAGAGAGAGAGAGAGAGAGAGAGAGAGAGAGAGAGAGAGAGGGAGACGGAAGCACGGAACAGGAAGACCCACCTTCCCTTACACTGAATGTCAGCTCCACCCCTGGACGGGCACAGCGCTCACATTGTCAATCAACAAACCAATAACAAACCAATAACTCAGCCCCATCAAAATTATATGAGGACTTGGGGGTACACTGCATTATCACCCAATACACGGAATCAGATCCATCGTGAGTTCTTGGGTTAGGAACTCGTGCTATCCCTCTCGTTGGGTGTGATGGTGGAATTGGCAGATGATTTGCTGGTCCAAAATTGTCCACCCAGTCAGGAGTGTGCCTGTGCAATCAGATCAGCTACAGCAATAGCAAGCTAATCAGTTACACTGGTATCTATCCGGGCAAGTTGAGAACATACCAGGAGA
>RJWM01021001.1:0-36118 GCA_004363535.1 Dasyprocta punctata
GCATCAATACTGTATGAGATGAAAAGGTGAAAATAAGCATGAATTTTGTTTTAATTAACTCTCTAAGATTTGTCTACCTTTGAGGTGCCCCCTCCCACCTTCATTTGTTATTTAGTTCAATTTAGGGCTATAAATATTATTAATCCACAGAGATTTCTTTCTGCTTCTTTTAGTTAATTAAAGATACCCTAGAATTTATCTTATGCTACCACCAGGAGGGCACAAAAAATGAAATATTATATTGCTAGATAGTTCATTCATTAGCATAAAATAATCAGTAGGCTTGTGTCCTGGAGTTTAAAATACCTCTGCCTGATTTTCTTTTAGAGGACAAATGTAGTCAACTGAAACAAAAATAATGAGGGCAAGAAAGGATAAAACACATGTGAAAAATTAGGGAGATAGACAATGATGAATATATAGGTTTTTAAGAAACACACAGTTTAGACTCTCATGTGGAAATAAACGGTAATAATTCCACGCTCAGGTATCATTAGCAGTAGATACAATGGCAAATTCTTCCCTCAGCTGCATCAAGCTGTGTTGCTCAGTTGGGAGAAGAAAGGGGGTAGCAGGGAAGCTATCAGAAAAAGAAAAAAAAATCTCACTAAAATGGTAGTATTATGTTTTACTTATTTTATTTTATATTAATGGTTTTATTACAAAAAGAAACTATGATGTAAACTTCATGTATCATTCACTTACTACATTTTATACCAAACCAAGCAGAACCCAAGACTAGACAGCTCCACTATTTATATTCCTCTGAGGGTAGCTCATCCTGCCCTCTTTTCCACCCTCAGTGTCTTTCTTCCTTTAGGGAGAGCTTCTGTGTGAGTGTTTCATTTCTCCTCTGGGTGGACTTAAAGGCCAGACACATTGATTATTAATCATGATATTGGGATTTCTCTCCTTCTTGACCAATGACACAATCTGCAGAGCATGATAGGTGTACTGTAACTGACATCTGTACTAAAACAAATCAGGTTATGGCGTATATATCTGTCCTAATAAAAAAAGTCATCTTTCAAATCCTGCTTTTGTAAGTTGTTCTAAAGAGACCACTGGGTTACAAATGCATAGCTATGGAGCCATAAATCCAGAAAGAGAGACATATTTTAAGGTCCAATTTGGGATATTCTTTACTTGGATTCTTGGGATACTGCAGCTTGACTGGAGTCACTTACTCTTTTTTTAGGTTTTGCTGCTGAGGAATAGTAAGGAAAAAAACTTTAAACATGATTTTTAGACCCTATTATCTGAATATAACTTTTTACTTAATTCCATGTGACATATGTTTTGGGTAAATTTTTAACTTAAAATTATTTCTCCCAATTCATGTCATTAAAACTTCTTGAATTTATGGTGTCAGTGAATATTTGAAGTACATTTGTAACTCTCAGTTTATGATTTTCTGTAATATGTCATCAATTCTCATGAGTTGCAGGACATTAAGAGTGTAGTGCAATAATCCCAAGAGTAGAGTTTTCAAATTAAGCTGACTGTGGTCTGAATCCTGATTCCCGGCCTGTATGTTTCACTTTAGATGAGTTACTTGAGGCTGAGGTAGGCGGAGCATTGTGGGTTCGAGGCCGGCTTGGGCCACAACATGAGCGCAAGGCCGGCCTGAGCTACATAGTGCAACCCTGCCTCAAAAAACCCAGGGCTGGGAGTTTGGCTCAGCAGCTTAAGCGCCTGTCTGGCAGGTGCGAGGCTGTGAGTTCGATCCCCGGTGCTGCAAAAAAATAAATAAATAAATAAAATAAAATAAAAAATAGATGAGTTACTTGATCTCTCAGAAGTTCAGTTTTTCCAGTTACGAAATGGAGATAATTATAGTGTAAACCTGAAGCTCAGGATTTGCATCTAGCTCAGGGCCCACAAAACTTTAAGTCTACAACGAGGAAGCTTTTATTACTATTATTGTGATGATGGATAAATTGGATGATTTGGGGAGTGAACTGGTTCAACAGTATACTTTGAAACAATTACACTGTAGCAGTGGGCATAAACCAAGGATTCTGCAGGGTACAGTGAGACCTATTGTCGGTCAGATTATTTTAGACAGCTGACAATCTGAGAACCAGTATGGAAAAATTAGAATTTGAGTTACTCATTTGGATTCAATATTGAGAAAAACATATGAATATAGTGAGCAGAGTAAGAAGCCGAGCTCTGTTTTATTTTGTAGGGTTTTTTTTCACGTTTTTTTCTTATGTAGCCTGATTTCAATGTCATTTACTGTTGTTCCTCTTAGTTTTATTCATGCAAGTATATATGCATGAAAGAAAGAACTTCATAATAAACATATACATGTAGTTCTTTCTTTCATATATATATATATATATATATATATAGCTTTTTCTTTCACTCCCCATTTCTGACTGTAAAGGACAATATGAATTTATGCCTAGTGACCTCTTGCAAGTTTTCTTTCTTGGCTGAAAAATTATGAGGAGCAACAACTTGATTTACTCTACTAGTTTTGAACTGTGCTGCCAATAAGTAAATTGGCTTATAGTAATCACGGCATTCACTTCTATTAAATGATCATCAATTGAGTTATTTGTCTTTTTGCATGTAATTTATTATGGCCTACTTTTCTCTTTCAATTAAAAAGTTGAAGTATATAATTTCCTTGTTTGAAGGAAATATAGATGAGGGAACCAGAATTCTAAAATGATTATCTTAAAGATTCAGTAATTTGAAAAGTGTTTATGTTTCTTTATGTTTTACTGAAAATATACTATTAGGAAATTATTTTGTTGTATGTAATCAAAAACATTTATTTCCTTATGCAGAATCTGTCTACTTTGGAGAAAGAAAAAGAGGAAACATGCGAAAACACACTTTGTCTAGTGATTTTCTTTCAGGAAAAATATTGCTATCATGATTCTTTTTAATTAAATAAGAATTTAGCACATTTGCATGTGTGTTCTTAATGTCAGACTCTTTGGTTATCACACTTACACCTCTGTTATTAATGCTAGTCATGGTTTGCAGATGAAGAAAAGCTAGTTATCAATGAATAATTCAGATTCCATAACTGTCAGACCTCATTATTTTAAATAGGGCCTGGTAGTTCCAGTTGTAACCAGCTAATTGCCTCGTTTAAACTTAAACTGTTAGACTATTTCACATAATTCTCAATTTCAAGAAACTTTAAATACATTTAAAATTGCTGTAATACATACAGCAATTTGCTTTAAATCAATCTGGATAAGACACATTCTACTTACGATTTGTCTTCAAATATGAGTTAAAATATATTTTAATTTAATTCACTAGCTGCCGTGAAATGCTTAACACAGAGCAAACAAAATGTTTTTAATTTATAAAAATAAAATAAGTTGACTGAATAATTCAGTGTAAAAATCAATCCTTTTTGTTAAAACGTATTGCAAAATAAAAATTCAAAACCAAAACGAAGACGATAGGAGGGATCACTAAAGGCTGTTGCTTTTACTTTCTCATTCCCTGGCACTTATTGAAACTAAAACAATTATAAATTGACCAGTGACTCACAGAACCTATAAAGTTGATGCCGTGGCTGTGAACATGAACTTCTCAGATGAGTGTTCAAGCGGAATGCTGCAAGGGACACCACCGAGAGGCAGCTCCCAGGGTCGTACCTTCAGACCCGCCATACCCCTTAGGGGCTGCTTCCAGTCAAATGCTGAAAATGGCACTCTTACGGCACGCTTATGATGACATTCTAGTCTCTAGAACTCCCCATCAACCACACTGACATCTTCTCCGAATTGCTTCTCCTACCCAATTGTGCATCTCTCTGTTCTTGTATTGGTGTCAGACTTGTACTATGTCTTGTAAGCTCTCTCTGCCTCCTGCTACTTACTGGGTTTCTTTAACACACACACACACACACTCACACACATATATACATTTTCTTTCATTGCACATCTACTCCCATCATAGTATTTGTTTCTTAGAGGACCTAGACTGACACAGCAAAAGCTCTATGATCTCTTCATGTCTGAGTAACTATACAGTACACAACACAATCCCTTTCATTAGGCTTTTGACTTCTTGTACAGTGAGCTACAAATGGAGTTATTTCCCAATAATGAATATGTCCATGTAGTAGCTGGCCCATAAGTTTATAACTTATATTTTATTCCTTTATTCAGGCCAAATTACCATGATATTTATGGTCTTGAAATATATACGTTGCTGAGTTTTCTTTAGGCTCTGAATAAATCCCAGTAAGAACAGGTAAGAGCTGAGAAGGTACCTCTTACTTTTATATCAACACTGTCTTGAAATCTATCTAACCCTGTTATCAGTAAGGTCAATTCTCCTTGAAAAAAGTAAGTAACATATCACAAATCTAAAAGCATGCTATTTTGATGCAAACTGTACCTTTTCCTTTAAATTTTAATTAAAGTAACATGGCTTCTTAGTATTGAAAGTGGATATGCTACAACTAGGGAGAAACTTCACACAATTAAAAAAATTGAGGAGGCCTTACTGTGATGTTGTTTTCAGTCGCTCACTAAGTATAATTTCAGAACTCTTCGAAAATATGCATTATTTTCTATTTCTATGTTCATGGTTGCATGTGTCTAGAAACAACATACTTTCAAGAAAAGGCTAAGTGGAAAGATGTTTATGTTTCTATCTTGTTGTCCATTGATGTCGTCTCAGATTTGACGATGTCCAGATCCACCAATGTTTAAAATTTCTTGCTATTCTACAGATGAACAGTTGTGGGAAAGTATATGAGCACTGGCAAGTAAATTTTCAGCTAAGTTAAAGAGATGTCTAAGACTTTTAATATCAAGGTATCAGTTACTTTGTGTTTTTCTTATCACAAACTGGTCATTTGAGATGCACGTATTTTCATAGTTCAGCTTTAATATCACTTAGCTTAGTCAGGGTCACTGTCTGTGTCTGTTTCCTCATCTCTGAAGTGGGTAGTGGAGTTTGTGGGACCAAATTCTGAGGCCATTTCTAGCGCTCTGTCTCTGATTTTAAACAAGTACAGTTCATCTTCCCTTCTTTGAAATGAATGCTTTCTGCATATTTGGAGAGGCCAATTCTTTGCTAGGTGAAAAAGTGTAGAGCATGGATTTGCCCACATTAATACCACTTTCTGGGAATAATTGAAAAATGAACTTATCTTCCTCTGCTTCTGATGCAGGGTATTTTTATTTATTGTTTGTGTAGAGACTACCTTACTATTGTTGACACTACACTAAGTTTTGAGAAAGTGAAACTTGGATTGGTTTTCCTCTCTCAATTTACAGGCAACAAACAACCTCTAAAACATTAATACTTCTTGGATATTTTGTTCCCTTTTGTTGCCATGTGATCTCTGAGCAAGGACTAGTTTTGTCTGCTCTGTGAACATTGTGAAAGTATAACAGGTTACCATGAAATAATATAGCAAATATTTCTTCTTCATTAATTCTTATATTCTGACAGAATTCTTGTATTCTGAAATAATACAGTAAATATTTCTTCTTCATGAATTCTTATACTCTTTTCCTTCAGAAAACCCAGAGAAGATGAAGTGAAGACGCTTACAATTAATGTCAGTTACAGTTCATGGAAGCATATGTTTTTATTCCATTGCTATAACTGAACATTCAGGAGTTGAAGCATTTACCATATGTAAGCTCTGTGTCAGCTTAGCTGTCTCAGAGCACGTTTCATTTTTAAATATTGTGATCTGAGAGAATCTCACCTAAGTCTCTGAGTATCATACTTGTGACTACACTCAGATGCTATAATAAAATGAGACCTGGCTTGTCTATCTTGAAGCTGTGTGACTCAATTTAGTCTTCTCCTGATGTGTCTTTAATGAGGCTGACCATTGTGCTTAACAACTGACTAAATTCTACAAAAAATTGTTGAGCCCAATTGTATTACATTTAGCATTTTTAGATAATTACATAAATACAACATAACGATTATAAATATAACACTCAGAATATATCCCTCCTACATTATGGTTTAGGATTCTTTTTTATAGTAGGTATGTTCTTATTGTAAGCATTTAACCTAGTTAACTTGTTTCACTAAAAGAAATATTTTTGGATTTTCTTTTTCTTCAAACTTCTATTAAATTTGATTTTTACATCCATATTTATAACATAAAATTTTTATTTTAATAGAAACAGAAGACTTGGTTACACAGGCGTATAAGAAAGGAAAAACTAGAGTTACTAAGTCAGCATTTAGGTAGAGCAACATTGGGTTATGTTATACATTTTGACCACTGCGTAGCATTGATAAGCTAGCACAAGTTTTGAAGGATTAAACAGTCTCTCTACACATAAATAAGATTCAAGTCACAAAGATATCTTTGAAATCGTTGCATCCTGGTTGTGGTGAGAATCCAGATGAACATCTTGTTTTCTGCTACAAAATATTGCAATATTCTCTGAGGCAAGATTGCAATTTTGTAGAATGACTTCTTATGATCACTGTTAACGCCTGTTCTACGGAGGACAAATCCCTTTCTCTGGTTATAATATTGTGGTCATTGGAAAGTTCCAGGAAAAAGTAACCATAGTTTTCTTAGGACTGAGTCAGACTTTTAATGTATACTGCTTGCTTTTAACATATGGTACAGATGGATTGCAAGTTACACCTGAGCAACTGACTATTCCTAGCATTTGGTGTTTATGTTGTAATTTTAAAATAGCCATTCATTAGCCAGGTGTGTGAGCATGTGTGTGTGTGTGTGTGTGTGTGTGTGCATTTAAAGGTAGTTGAGAAAAACATTATTTTTCATTATTTCATATATTATGAAGGAGAATGCTTTGCCATAGAAAATTTGAGAACATACATCACACTATAGTTATTAGTCACTGACTATTATAGCATCTTAGTTAACACAAGGAACAGATGGCTTATAAGGATGTCTTTTTTCCCCCTGTCATCTTCTAAAATGAAGACTTTCTACTTTAACTTTTGAAAGAATGATTCTTTTAATATTCCCCAAACCTTAGCAGCAATAATAATGGACCCAAAATTATATTCTAAGAAGTAATTAACTGTGAAAGAAAGGACTCCTATTTGACATTCAACCATACCCAATATTTCTGATTTTATCACCTAGATATTTTGAGCCTTGCTTTTCAATTTCATAGTTTTTGTTCACTTAGAAACATTTTAAATCCCATTCAGATTGCAGTAATTCACAAAATAACCAATCACCAATTACACACACACACACACACACGCACGCACACACGCACACACAAACACACAAGTCCATTAAACCTGGGATGTGTCTTCCAGGAGTGCTTAGATTTAACAGTAGGAGATGTCCTTCATTAGAAAATAGCAGCTCATAGCACAATAAATGCCCACATGAATGACCCCTTTTAGGCATCTATCTCAATTTATTAACTTTTTCTATTATTGTATCATTTAACAATAATGTTTCTTTAGTCCAAGGCCTATGTGGCCCTTATCACAGTGGATAATGAATTGGTTACTCACTATCATTCTAATCGGTTTCTGGTGTTTATAACTTCTTTGGATAAGATTCTTCTAAATTTTCTTAATTCTATATTTAAAAATCCTAACTGCAAAAACTTTAAGCATATATATGTATAAATATACATATATATTAGATAAGTAAGGAGGATAATTTAATTTGCTTCCATGTGCTCATCAACCATTAAAAATTATGAATACATGACCGATATTCTTTCAAATAGCACTGCTCAATAACCTACCATCACCATTGTCTTAGCTTCTTTTGAATCCCCAAAATCACGTTGTTTCATCCACGAACACTTCAGACGGTGTCTGCAAAATGTAAGTACTCTTTTGCATAATAGCACTGACATATGTAAAAGAGCTAAACTATCCAAAATTTCAGTGCAAAAATTTCCTTTATTGTCTCATACATGTTTCAGTAGATTTGCTCAAATGTGAATCTAAAATGGTTCTAAATATTATATTTGGTCCATATATTTCTTAAAGTAGTTCAAAGAATAGTTTTTTGTTCTTTCTTCTTTATGAAAAAACTTAGCTTCTTGAATACAGGGGTTTGCTGATTATATCTCTTTATTATTATTTAATGTAAACTTTTGTCTTTATTTCTTATGGTTGTGGTTTACATTTTTGCAAGACAGTTATAAAAGATAGCACATTTTCTATTGCATCACACTAGGAGGAACATGTTGATAGTTGTTTCCCTTTTTTATGATAGCTATATTGGTTACTGGTGTGATCTACCCATTGTATATGTTCACAAACAACTTTTCAAATAATAAAATTAATTCCCATTGTTGATCTTTGATTAGCTCCCATAGTCAGTCAGTAAGGGACTGTGTCTATTATTTTTCTCTAAACTTTCTACTAAAAACACTTTATTTTAGCAGATTCTATGTGTTTATTGAGGAGTTCATGCTGCAGGCAGTGACATTTTCTAATGCTTTGTTTCTTCTAGAAATGGGAGCTTGTGGAAGCATTTTCTTGTCACTTTTTATTTCTTTTGTTATTGAAATTACAATTAGTACTATAAACACAAATATTTTCTAATACAAATGACAATGGCGTTAACATTTCTTAAAATACTGTGATGTGGCTGTTGCTACTAAGAAGGAAATAACTTGCTTTAGTTGCAAATAATAATCTGTACTCTGTTGTCAAATTGATGTAATGATTGGCACATTCAGCATAATTTTTCATCTATTTCATCTGATCGTCACAGCAATCCTATGCCATCAGTAAAGAAAATTTTGCCTTGTAACCAAGAAGTGAATCAAGTTTTAGAGAGCAGAAATTACTTTCCTTTGTTATTCAATGGGTTGGTTGTACAGCTGGAATCAGATCTTGGGTTCCTCACTCAAAATCCAATGCAATACTTGAGAAATCTTTAGATTTAACAGGTAGATATAATTAATGATAAACTATATTATAAACAGTTTCATGAAACTATTAAAAAGTTGAATATATGTACCAATTTTACTTTTTATAGCTATTTTTGCTACATTTATAGATTTTCAAAACTCCTCTTGAATCTGTAATATATAGTGGATAAAAAGAAGAATATTGACCTTTGCAGAGCTTCATACTATGTTGCAAGAAAATAAGATAAACTAATAATTATAGCTCAGATTATTAAGTTAACAATTGTTAGGATTCAAAAATTGTCAGTGTTAGCTTGGTTCTAAATTCCATCTTTCCTATTAACATTACTGTGTCAAGTGACCAAGTGCAACTTAAAGCATGTAACGTATTTCTTACAAATATATTTGGTGGCTTTCTGTACAAGTAATTTCATTGGGTTTAAGAATCTGACCTGGATAGTGACATGTGAACTTTTTTTTATGTCTTTCCATGTAAAGAAATGACCTGCTCATGTTGGTACTCCAAGGAACATTATCAAGTAGCTGTTGTGTCTAGCGATTGCGGGCCTTTGGATTTGTCATGCCACAAAAATGACACCAGAGTCACGTGCATCCTGGCTAGGGAGATTGAAGTCTCACAGCTGGATACATGACTAATCTTGCCTAGTCCCAGACTACCAGTTTTTTGCTGGCCTTAGAAGTCTAGAACATATTGCAAGTCTAGTAGGAATGGTGGGACTATTTCTAAACACAGCCCCTGTGATAACAGTTGGCTCTCAAAATCAAGGTTTTCTCAAACACTGAAGACTTATTTCAGTGATTTAGGTGACATATAAAAAACATACCTTACCATTCTGAAGGATACAACTTTTATTTAGAAAAACCAGTATGAGAAAACAATAAATAATTCCATAAAGTAAAATTGAGGAAAGAAAATAATATGGACATACCATGAATACAACCATATAGAAATAGTTAAATTTTAATGTCATGCAAATTTAGCTTTATGTTCACTTGGTTTGATAGATATTTTGTTCTTAGAGAACCTCTAAAGCAGATTGAAATGGCATTATTATGGTAAGTTGTAAACATGTAAAATGCTCCTCCTACCAAAGTCTCATTTGTTTGAAAGGTTATTGGATTATGGGGCACTATCCTCATCAATGGACTGATCCACTGTTACGCTCATGACTGAAAGGGATCTTAGAGGTTTGGGCCTGATCAAAATTGGTGGTATGACCTATAAGAGAATATTCTTTACACTGCTCCTCCTCCTCTTCCTTCTCCTCCTCCCTTTCTCCTTTCTCTCTTTCTCTCTCTCTCTCTCTCTCTCTCTCTCTCTCTCTCTCTCTCTCTCCCCTCTGTCCCCCACCCCTCTCTCTGCCTCTCTCTCTGCTTTCTGTCTGCTCCAGATCAAACACCTTTTTAAGCCATACCCCTCTGCCACCCTTTTCCTGTCTTGGAGTCAATCAACCATGGACTGAAACTGTGAGCCAAAATTGGTCTGTTCTCCTTTAAATTGGTGTGTCTGATATTGTGTACAGTGACATGAAATTGATTAAGACAGATTTTGGTAAAATGTTACCTGATTACGTGTTTTAGAAGACTTTGGAATTTGTCTGCAGGAGGTGTTTGAAAAAGTGGGTTAGAAGAGCCCGAGGAGGTTGTGAGAAGTTGATGATGTGCAATGCTGGTCAAAGTTTAGCAGACATTAAATGCCAGGTTCAGGAGGTTTTAGGTGGCACAAGTATCCCATTGACAGTTGTGCGTGTGTGTTATGCTCTGGCAGAAAATTTATCTAAATTTTGCCTGTGTCCAGAGACTGTGTAGGAGGCTCAGATTAAGGGCAGCAGACTAATGAATGTGATGGCAGAACTTTAAAGCAGACAAAAATTCAAGCTTTAGTACGGGTACTGCTGGTTGCTTTCAGCCAGATTTATAGTGAAAATGAGGAGCAAAAACCTAATGTTAAGCATCAAGGAAGTGTCTGAAAAATTAGGGCCCCTGGAGAGTTTTGTCACAAATAACATTAGTATTAAATGAAGCCAAAGACTTTGTTTCAGGAAAATAGGAAAGGTGACTTGAAGACATATCAGGAATTGGAAAGATCTCACCATTATCAGGTTCAAGAGTACAAAAGTGTGAAGTTTTCAACTGAGGAGAGTGATGGGTCCTCTGCTTAAGAGGGGCCACATAGGAAATTGGTTCCCCAGCATTTGTTTCACCATGCTTAGCCATCTAGCACCTTGAGGCCTCTGCAGTCATGATCTAAGAGAGTCTGGCAATGATTTACTTGGAAGCAAATCTTTTTTTTTTATTTTAAAGAGAACAAAGCCAAACAAAACAAAACAGAACAAAGCCAATCAAAACAAACCAGTGTAAGTGACACAGGACTTCAAAACAATATGAAATCAGCAATGGTTACCATAATGCCTGCTGCTGTCTTCAAAATAGCTGCAGATACCTTTAGACATAGTAAAAATGAAACAAAACATAACAGAATAGAACCAATAAAAACAAAACAATGAATGCAATAAAGGACATCAAAACAAGATAATAGTAAGTCCAAAATGGCTGCCATAATGTATCTTGTTATCTTTGAAATAACTGCCCATGCATCAGATACAATAAAATCAAACTAAACCAAACCAAAAAAAAAAAAAAAA
This sequence comes from Dasyprocta punctata, assembly GCA_004363535.1. Lineage (NCBI taxonomy): Eukaryota > Metazoa > Chordata > Mammalia > Rodentia > Dasyproctidae > Dasyprocta > Dasyprocta punctata. Next base: position 11,501 of record RJWM01021001.1, read on the forward strand.
AGCCCAACCCAACAAAACAATGCAAATGATACAGGACTTCTAAACAAGACAATAGGGAATCAACGATGACTGCCACCCTCAGAAGGAGATCCCCCATAGACGCTACATTGCATATTGCCATCCTCTGAATAGATGATCAGATTACTGGCTTTAGACCTGCAAAGTCAGTGAAACACTAAGCACTATAAGCATTAAATTGTATTCCACCTTGATAGCCATCATCACAGCCTGTGTTTCTCTGGATCACCCTGTCATTTACAGTGGTGGTGGTGGGGGTTGGCTCCTCTTTTTTCCTAGCCCATGCCCTGGAAAGGGCTGGCATCTGGCTCTCCCCTCAGCAGCCCCTGCATGGTGCTGATTCACAGGGAGGGATTGCTTCTTGTTGACTTCTTGATCTCTTCTCCTGCAATCAATGAATGGTGCTGACTCATGGGAAAAGACTAGTGTCTGGCTGTCTCCCAGCAGCCCACGCATGGCATCAATTCACAGTGAGGCCTTACTTCTTGGTGACTTCTTGTTCTTTTCCCTCACAGTCCACAAATGGTGCTGACTCACGGGAAAAGGCTGGCGTCTGGCTCTCTCACCAGCAGCCTGTGCCTGGTGCCAATTTGCAGGGAAGACTTGCTTTTGGTGACTTTTTGTTCTCTTTCCCTGCATCTGCAAATGGCACTGACTCACAAGAAAAGGCTGGCATCTGACTTTCTCTGCAATGGCCCACACGTGGCACCGATTCTTAGGGAGGGCTTGCTTCTTGCTGACTTCTTGTTCTCTTCCCCTACAGTCTGAAAATAGTGCGAATAGGGAAAGGTTGGCAGAAAACCTTGATACCATATAGGTGGTGCTAGTTTTAGAAGCATTCAAAATTCAAGAGTCATGTGCTTACAGTGAATTTCAGAAAAAAATTTCAGGAAAAAAGCCTGGGAGGACAGGCAATGTGCTCGCATAAGGGTAGGGTATGAAACTGAGTGAAGCAATTAGTCTTGTAGAGACTCCAGTGATTTGAAGATGGAGGAAACATGGAGAATCTGTTGAGGAAGGCTGCAAGTAACAGAACAAGCCCAACAGAGAAGTCATGAAAGAAATAACTGGTAATGAAATAGTTGTAGTGTAGCTACAACTATTTGAGCTGGGGCGTGTCACGTCTCACCACAGTTTGTTCTAGGTTCTGGATAAGGAGCTATAGGATTTAATGTTTGACCCTCTCAGTTTTGGTCTTATTTTGGTCTGATTTCTTTCTATTTTCCTGTTTCTCCCTCTAGAATGGAAACATGTAACCTGTGTCATTGTATGTTGCAGTGTTTTGCTTCTTTATTTTTACAGCAACTTGCAGTTCAGTGTTTGTCCTGACTCTCAGAGAAAACTTTGGACTTAGAATTTTCAGCATTATTGGGACTGAGAATTAATTTTATGACCAGTGTAAGCATGTATAACCACAGATTTAATAACTTTACTAAAGAAGTTGCAGAATTGAAGTCTATTGTAGAAATCACGACAAGAATAGTCTACTTGATAGTCATAAGAAAGTGACAGAATGCTCACAGTTATTGCTTTAGAGTAAGGCTGTTAGGTGTTGATTAGGGCTACCCTGTAGCTTGACTCCTTTATTGTCTGTCCCACACCCAATGGGTAGCACACTGTTTACTCTCTAAAAGTTTATAAACTGTGTTGAATTTAATTGAAATGAACTCCACTGTGACTGTACAAATGGATAAATGCTGTCAATTGACAGTCATTATGGAAATAATTTGAATTAGGTACTTTTTATGTTTGACTTTACTAAAGAAACAGAGTACCAAGACTGTGCCAAGTTTATGAATTTAAATTGAAGAATAAAGGGAAAATTTGCGAAGAAGTTGATTGGGAGACAGTCTTAAGAATAAGTAGCTAGGTTGCCGTGGTGGTGTATACCTGTACTCTCAGGATTTGGGAGGCTAAGGCAAGAGAATGACTGCAAGTTCAAGGCCAGCCTGTGCTACATAGTGAGACTGTCTCAAACAACAAAATGTAACAAAAACAACAACAACAGCAGCAAAGAGTAAGTATCTAATGTGTTGGTATTTCATAAAATTGTGAATGTTCAGTAGGAGAGGACATTCAGGATAGTTTAGTGGTACCACCCTTCCCAGGGAAAACTTCTTTTTATACCACCTTTGAGAGAGAATCATTCTGTCTTTTCAAGAAACCTTCTAGGGAAAGGAAAAATGTGCATGGAATAAGCAATTCGGTCTGATATTGTCTTGAATTGAGAATTGTTAACCCTCCAAAATCTCCCTCATTTATCTACTTTTCCTTTTGTCTGCCCCCTAATATATAAAAAGTTCATCCCTTCATTTACACATAGTATTTCTCAATTTTTTAGACACACACTTTCAGTATTTTTAATATTCCTGAAACTCAAGATTAAAAATGTTAAAGTCAAAGCCATTAAAAATAAACTGAGGTCATGGAGGGAAACGAAACATTAAGGAATCGCAGAACTAATGCCCAGTTCTTCAAAAAGATACAGGCAGAGTTTCATGGTCATCAGGATAATCTCTCCAGTGTTTTAAAAATTATACATATTGTTGACTTCATAAACCATTATTGAGACATAATATTTACTGAGAGCTTTTAGGGACAATGGAGCTCTTCTAACTAAAGCTACAATACATTTTCAATGGCTTGTTTTCATGTAGATGCTTTTTCTTACCAAGTATCTAGAGAGCTCTTAAATATATTTCCATTAATATCATCACTATTTGTCTAAAAATTTAATATGAAAACTGAACTCCTCTTAAAATAGATGATCTCATATTTGAAGATGAGTATTTTTTTCACATTAGATTAATACAGTGTACTTAACTGTGTGTTTTTCCTTAAGCTCTAGTCTACAAAATGGAGTGATTTTCACCCAAACATCAACCCTAAAAATTCTCTGTAGTATAATCTTTAGTCATAAAAAATAGGAGCATCAAAACACAGTTTTAAAAGTACTATTGTAAAGTGCTCAGGTAGAGAATACTAGAAGCATTCCCTCTAATTTTTTTTTTCTGTATCAGGAATTGAATGCAGGACTTTGGGCTTGCCAGGCAGGTGCTGTGGGGCTTAACTATATCCCTGGCACTAATTTTTAGCTACAGACTGACTGTATTTTTAAGCTGCAGATCATAATTTGTATTTAAAAACCCAATATCTGAAACAAGTAAAGTTTTGAAAACTCATGAAGTGCCAAACCCTAATGATTTTCAAAAAGCATTTGAAAGTTTAATAGTAAATAGAAAATCTACCAATACAGCAAATCCTCATTATATTGTCATTATACAATTATATGAAATCATCACAATTACAGTAAAAAAAGGTATGAGTTTTAATTCTCTCCTGTGTCTAAAATCTTAGCGTATTTCCTAGTAATAGTAAAGTACATGAATATTTTTAAATAATAAAATTTATAAATGTTTAACATATAATTGATATTTGTTTCTTGTGGTCTTCAGTCAATTTAATAATGGTATTTCTGAGTAGCCACACTGTTAAAAAAATGAGGGAGCATTATTACATTTCAGCAAAGTTGATAGAAAAATTCTACCCTTTAAAATTTTAAAATAGGCTCAGGAGTGTAGACTATGTATATAAGCAAATGACTGATGAAAAATGTGTAAACAATATGCAAACATTTAATACATGTATCAATTTATTTATAAAATATAAATGCTTAAAATCAAGAAAAATGTTTTTTTGGGGGGCTAACTTTTCAAGGAAGTAAATGAACAGGAAGATTATGTGTGTATGTGCATGTACGTGTTTATGGAGATGCTGTGTTGGGGATAAGGAGGACATATCTAGAAGTATAGTGAACATGGTACAAATGGCTTTGATAGCATTGAAGGATAAGAAAATGAGTGAATGGTAGAGGAAAAACTAAAGAACTAGCTTTGTAGGTGCTTTTTGTGCATATTATAGTTTATTAATCATTATTTTGCCATAATTCTTATCTGAAGAATAGAGCTAGTAATTTCTTTTTCACTTGGTCCTAAGGCTTGACCATAGAGTCCATTGGGCCAGAATAGATTTCTAACCCCAAGAAGGTCAACCATAATCTTTCTAGTGGTTATGATCTGTCCTTTAATGTAAATATAACTAGGCATGTGAAGTAGTGATTACTGGACCCAGTAATTTTCTCTTTTTCAGAAATCTAAGCTAAAAAAATACAGAAAAATAATCAATTGGCATTGGGTACATAATGGAGGGTTATAAAAATCATATTTCCAGAGAAACATTAAAATAAAAATCAGTGAGTACCCTGCTTCTGATGAATGCTTATAAATTTCCCCAAATTACTGAAGTTGTCATGCAACTATAGTTATGTTTGAACCTGAAAATATTTCTGTCTCCCAAAGTCTGGCAATATGGTGGAACTTCTTAGTACTTCTTTCTGTATGTTTAAAACAAATGTATCACTTATTTAAATGGTTGGAGTGAATTTTGCTCATTTAAACCAAAAGAGCTATCACACCTAGATGATACAAATACAGATCAAAATTTTGAAAGAGAAATTAAACACTTAAGTTTTTGAATTAATAAAGAAGAGAAGCCAAGGCAATGATTATTTGACTATATAATCAGCTTTGAAAAACTGAGTTTAATGTCTCTTCTGAAATAGAGCTAAATAATATCAATTTTCATCCCTTTCCTTCTCACTGCCAGTTTAAAACCTCCAGAATGATGTCCTGTTATCCTGCTTGTTATTTTGAAATTAGTCCACACAGCCCCAACTTCCCCTGAACTTGGGAGCAAAATCCTCAGTAATGAGATCACACTTCTGAATGACATTCTTAGCACATTGCTTTAAACAGTCAGGGTCCTCGTGATTAGGATTGTACTTTTTCTCTGCAGCAAGTGTAGTTGTTAAGCACTGAGTAATATGCACAATAGTGTCAATTTCCTATTTTAGAGGACGCAGTAATATACTAAGGATTTGGACTGAAAAAATTAACTTGAAAGAATACTGTGTGGCTATTATCATAAGCTGCATATGCAATGTTTCTTGAAAACTAAAATATTTATTTCATAGCTTTTAAAGTTCAAAATTCTCATATTTTCTCAACTGGACATACTCATTTGGTTCCTTGGGTTAGCCTAGAATGCAGGTATGTATAATGGTACCTGGGCTTTGCAAATCTGTGATAACCTATTAAGAAACTTTAGCTTTTCAGTTGTTTTTTTGAATGGTACTTTTTCTGTTCTTTTTCAGTTTCCAAAGCTTTAGTGGTTCAAAAATCCGTAATTTAGAAAATTTTGAAAAAGGCAGATTCTCTTTCCTTTAGATCTGCTGCCATCACCCTAGTTCAGACTATTGCTTGGTCACTAGAGCTTTCTACTCTGCTTCTGTTTTTGTTTTGCCACATCATTTTGCATAAAGCAACCAGGGTAAATTTTTAAAATCATGACTCTGATTTATACACACACACATGCTAATGGCTTTCTACAGCATTTAGATAATGTGCAAATTTTTCTCTGTGAACCCATCTTACACCACTTGTTCATACCACTTAGCCGTATAAAGTATTTCTTTAGTTACTCTTTTATCACTTAGTTTTCTTTCTGAAGTTTAATAAACTTTCTTGTGTTTATAGCTTTCAAGTTCATTCTTTTGGCACTGATTCATCTCCCAAGTATGTAGGCTTGGGTAGCAAGTCTGTTTTCACTCAGTAAGTGTAATAGTGGTCACAGCAACTTTCTGAAGAAAACATCACTTCTTTTTGTGTTTATGTTAGGGGGATGATGGGCCTAGGGAGGCCCATGTAAGTGTGTACTGCAGCACAGTTTTGAGGAATAAGCAAAAATACTTAAGCACTAGATTTAGAAATATAAATTACCAGGAAATCTTTAAACAGATATATAATGATTATATGAATACAGGCTTTAGTGAGGGAACTGATTAAAGATCCACTCATAATGATTAGTTATGTAAATATGAGACATCTCTACAAAGGACTAAAGTGAAATTCTTTAAAGATTAGCTAAATCTATATTTACTAATGTGGAAAAAATCATGAAATGTTTGGGAAAAAATGAACTGCAAAGTAGCACATATAGAAGGAATCTATTTATTTAAATTATGTATTTATCATACATTGATAAGAATATTTTTATCTTGAATGACAAAGTTTTGTAGATATTCAACAACATTCTCTCTATGGTGATTGTCTCCAGATTGTGGAATTTCAAGGAATTTTAATGTTTTTCTTTATATGTTTCTTAATGTGTTTATTGATTTATTTTATAATTAACGTGCACTTTGTAGTAAACAGAGAATGAGAAATGAAAAAGAAGACTGTAGCAGAAAAATCATTATTGAGGATACAGCAAGATGGGAAATTATAAATAAAGAGGGGGTAAATGATGCAAAACTGCAGAGCCGTACAATGACTATAACGATGCCAAGAAGCAAGAGGAAAAAAGACCGATCGACTTGCAAAAAAGTGATTCATTGGTTGAAGTTGGAAGGATGAAGTAGTCATTTATGAACTCTTAAACGCTCAATACTACCATACTATTTCTACACTGGAAAGTATTTTAAAAGATTAATCTGAATGTAGATTTTGCACTTTGTAGTATTTAACAATTCATATGAATGCTATGGGCTAGTGATTTGCACAAACAAAATTAGAAGATTAATATATTTTATTATGTACATATATATGTGAATATATTGCACACACACATACACACACACACAGGTATATGCATTGCCATGAAATAACTGCAGTAAAACTGAACAGTTTAAGTCTTCAGAGAAGTAAAGTTAGCATTGAATACTACTCTAGTCTGCCTTCTCACAGACTTATATCTTGAAGACTACTTTATGAACTGTAGACGAAGAACTTCAGAATTTCAGAATACAGACTTCAAAGCTTCAGTCCCAGTCACATTGGCAGAAACACTTCCTCTCCCACACATTTTAGCACTTTGAACTATAATAGTATGTAATCTAGTTGCCTTGCAGGATCTAATGAGGGCATACATGCCATAGATAATTCTTGGTACTTTTTACAAACTTTGATCCTGTACTCTCTTTTTCAGTGACTAAAAGAACATTTAAAATGAATCTATTGGAAAAATTTCTATGTAGAACAATCCTGATAAAACATATTCTAGACTGTACTACCATAACAATTCCAATTCTATCGCTTGGTAAATCAGCTGGTTCATCAGTGTTATTTACGTGGTTGATATGTACACCCAATAACACATAATCAATACCATACAGTCCATCAGTAATACTGAAGTGTTAATACAGATTTAAAGATACAATATAAGATTTTCTGTCAGCTATAACTCATGTCTCACTTGGCAAATTTGTAAATTGGTGAAAGCTTATTGATATTTCTTATGAAATGAATGAATAACGCTTTAGGAAGACTTCACAATGAGGGACAGATGGGTAGCACAACATACTCATTGTTTTCATGAATTTTATACAAATTATTATGTTTCAAACAGTAATTTTCTTTCTGTATTATTCCTGTATTCTAAACGTTCTTTCTACTTGCTTTATATAACACAACAGCTGTGGAGGATGTTTAATGAATAACATGATTTAGGCAAAGCAATCGTCTGTTTGTGTGCCTGTGTGTATGTAAGAAAACCAAACAAGTGAGAATGTTGAAACCAAAGTTCACTGAGCTTCTACCTATGGTGAGTGTGATGGATTCCAAGATACAATACATGGCATTGTGGTCATGCCCTATTAGAAAAAAACAAAAACTACTAATTTATAGATATATAAGAACAGTGTAAATATTTCTGGTGTTATATGTGTGGGTTGCAGAATATAGTACAATCTGAAATGTGATCTAAATAAAAGTATGTGTAATGTAGTGTCTGAATACAAAAGAGTAAGCAATTAGTTTTGTTGGGCTATGGGAGAACTCATCTTCAAAGAAAACTGCAGAATAAAAAATTGGAGCAGGGCTTTGAAAGGTGAGAATTATTCCTGGAAGACACATAACAAGCAAAACTTGACTCTATCACATGAGGGAATAAACATATCAATTGTTTTACTAATTCAGTATACCCTCAAAATATTGGATGATTTCAGTTGTTTCATTAGCATACTATTTGTATTTCTGTTCTTCATCTAAATGCTATGCTAATAGAATTTAATGAACTTCTTTAGTTTCATGAACTTGGCACTTTGATATCAGAGATGGTTGGACAGACATAAAAATGCATGAAAAGTTGTGTTTGTGGTGATCACTGCAGAAGCTGACTGGTCACCTGATGTACATAATGGATATTCTCCCTTTTCCACTGGCACAGACAAATGACTAGAGTCTGAAATGAGGAAAAAGGATTGTGATCAGTTGGCACACTTGAGAGGAAAATCTCCCTGAGAATATGTCATTTCTTGGTTGATTCTGTTGCCTACTCTCTCCACTCTCAATGATATCATACCATTCTATATTGAATCTTGAATATGGTTTTGTTTCTTCTAAAGTCTGGATATATATATATATATATATATATATATATATATATATATATATATTTCTAGGAAAATGTTCAAGGTACAAAATATTAAATAGGCTTTAATATACAATGGTATCTTGGTTCATAAATGCAAACAGTTTGGCTCACAAACAGAAGAGTTTGGCAAAATTTCGTTTTTGTTTGCAGACTTTGCATTGGGTGACAAGCACTACCACAGCCCTCTTACCAACAAAAACACAAACACATCATTTCCAAAACTGCACAACAAATTAAATTTGTGAACCATGGTACCACAATACTTCATTGTTATAAATACAAGGAAGGATCAATTGATATAGTGGTACTAGAAGTAAGCTTATGCTGCAAACTCACATTACACAAAAAAGAGCAATTGTATTAGCAATGGAATTGTGTGTGTGTGTGTGTGTGTGTGTGTGTGTGTGTGTGTTTGGTGTATAGAATCACTATGAATTTTGCTTTAATCTAGGTCACTGGCCTATATTTTGCCCCAGAGTATTTTGCGATCTCAATTTACAATAGATATAACAAAGGAAAAAAAATTCTAATTTAGATACTTGTATTTGATCATTGACCAAAGGGAGCTGCAGAGCTGTTAGTTTCCTTAATCCTTGACCTCAATTTTTCAAAACACTGCTATGTTGGGCTGGAATGTGGCTTAGTGGTAGAGCCCTTGCCTACCACGTGAAGGGCCCTGGTTTTAATCCCCCAAACAGCAACTACATTGCCATCGGCAGTGCCACTGAAGACACTGGCGTTGCCTCTGAACTTCTTGGTAAAGTATAAAGTCTTAATAAATTCTGTTCCTTACATAAAATTCTAGCAGTTATTTCTGAATTGTTTCATATTGAAGACTCTGAAGCTACTGCACTTAGTGAAAGATTCTGGAGAGATTTCAATGTTTCTTAAAGGCTGCCGCAGTTTGGAGGATCTGAGAAACATGGGAAGCTATTGATATGTGTGGGTGACAGGCTCTACCTCAGGCCACATTCCTGTCCAGCGTAGCAGTGTTTTGAAAAATTAAAATCAAGGACTAACAAAGATGAAACAGGCAACTCTGTAGCTCCTTTCTGTTGATGATCAAATACAAGTATTTAAACTAGATTTTCTTCTTTGTTACATGTATTGTAAATTGAGATTACGAAATACTCTAGGTCTAATTATAGGTCATTGATTTAGATTAAAACAAAACTCATAGTGACTCAACACACAATTCTATTGCTGAGGGAGCCATGGATGCAGGAGACTGTGCTGTTTTGTGATATCATCTATTCATCTCGGTGCCTTTCTTATGTAACTCTCACTGAAGAAACAAAAACAAATAAATTTCTACCAGGCAACCAGGCAGAGACTCAGGTTTAGGAACCATAAGATTCCAATAAAAGGAATATATAGGGAGATAGTTGGTTTCCTGGCTTCAGGCTGGTCTATGTCTTTTTGAGAGAGGGTTTCACTATGTAGTTCAGGCTGATCTTGAACTCCAAGCAATCCTTCCTCAGTCTCCCAAGTTCCAGGATTACAGGCATGCCCCACCACGCCCAGCTCAGGCTGGTTTTTATAAAGAAAATTATTGCTGAAATTACTAATCTTCTGACCATTCTTTTATGTGATCCTTTCCAAGTATCTGCAGTTATGTGCCAACTGTCTGTTTACCGCTATCAAAACCAAAACCAAACCCACTGACCCAGATCTTAGCAGCTTAAGGTAACATCAGTCTATTTCATGAACTTTGTTTTTATTTCAAGTTGTCTATGTCTGTATAAGGACATAACAAATTCTGTCAAAATTATCGTCTCTTCCTCAAAGTGGCTAGATTTCTTTTCAGGTACTGCACAGAATGGAAAGCTACATTATCTGCAAAACTTAGTGAAGATTGTAAAGTTTAGAACAATTTTGTTTAAGGAAAAGTTAGGTAAGTATTTTTACAAGTCACAATGAGACTTTACCTCCCTACAAAACTCTTATAAATTATGACTATTTTTTAAAGAGTCCTACTCCCAAATGATGATCAGCAGAACTTCTCTTTAAAGGATAATTGCCCTGAAAAAAAAAAAGACATGAAAGAATGCAGATGTTCATTTATTTATCAAGAGAATCCAGGACTGTTTACAAAAGATCATTTTTGTGGGGTTCATAGGGAGTCCTGTGGCCCAGTTCTATGTGGACACAAGTGCCATCTGCTAAGATTCAAGTATAGACTGTATAGATTATAACTTTCCATAAAAAACTTTATTTTCATGTCAGCTAATTATTAAAGCATATGTGTTTGCTATTAATTAGGTGCAGGAGAAAATTCCAGCATCCAACTTCTAGAAAATAGTCTTGAATTTGCAGGAGTACTTAATACACACCCCAAATATTTGACCTGTCTTTTCATCAGTGTTTCACAACCTTTAAAAACTTATGCTTCCATCACTAGATGTAAAAGTATCATGATTTCCCAGAGAATCTCAAAAGGTTACGTATTGAGCATCAGTGCTTTGTATACATTCCCATCTATCCAGAAGCTGCTTTTACCTTCTATAGGTAATGTAATATAGTTCAATATGCAATAGAAAGAATATTCTTCAAGTTTTATGAATTTTAAATTATTATTATTATTTGTGTGTGTGTGTGTGTGTGTGTGGCACCAGGGATCAAACTCACAACCTTGTGCTGGCTAGGCAGGCACTTTAGCCACTGAGCCAAACTTCCAGCCCTAGTTTTTTGAGATACAGTTGCACTATGTAGTTCAGGCCGGCCTTGTGCTCACATTGTAGCCCAAACCAGGCTCAAACTCTCAACACTCCACCTACCTCAACCTCCAGAGTGCTGGGATTAAAGGCGTGCACCACCATGCCTGGCAAATTTTAAATTATTTTAGTTCTGAATGTTTTCCCACTTAATTTAGGGTACCCTCTTGAGATTTAGCCAATTGGTTGGGAATGGAAAGGACAAGTAAGTGATGCAGTATAGCACTAGCTGAGACCCATTCTTTTAGTTATCCTGAATATTCTAGAGGTAATTTTGTATCTAACCAGACCCCTATTGAAGAGCTGCATTGCTTCCATACTTCTTTAACTTGCAGTGCTATTAAGGAATCTGTTTTTCCATTTTTCATTGGCTTGTATCATGAGACCTGATGAAAAAGACTTGTATAAAACTTGATGATATATTTATTATAGAAGATTGTGAAAGATATCATTACATCTTGTGAAAGATATGTACAGCAGAATGAAGTAAAAACTTTATTTTTTAAGTGAAATTTTTGCTTGTTTTTTTTTTCTGTAGATGTATCTTGTAACTATTCTGTTTTCCTCTTTGCTCTCATCACCAAGAATGTTAATCTAAACATAATCTCACCCCTTTTAACTACACAAGACATTACAATGTACATTTTATATCCCCTAACCACTAGATGGTTCAAAGGTCAATTCAGAAATCAGCTTACCAAAGACTGGAACATCAACTATTGGTATTTACTAGTCCTGTGACCCTAAAATAGTGACTTAAATTATCTAGGTCTTCATATCTTAATCTGGAAATAGGAAAGCAAAGATACCTTCCTCACAGAGTAGCTGAGAAGATTAAATATGATGATTTATTTATAATGTCTATCATCACACAACACATGAAACATCTTTCATTAGAGTAGTTATGAATTCTTTGGCTTTTGTTTTGGCCTGATGTCCTATTTTTGTTGAGTTTTGTGTGTGTTGTTTCTTTTTTTCATCTAGCTGTTGTAGGAATTCTAGCAATGGTATATAAGCTGATCTTGAGAGGACTAATTACATGTAATGATGATAAATAAATTTTAAAGTTTTTAGTATCCTTAAATTCTTTAATTTCATTCTTTTAATTTTCAGGACTTTGCCCTGTCCACTCCAAACAGTACCACACCTGACAATCTGTGTCCTCTTTTGATCTTTTTTTTTTTTTGTGTGTGTGTGGCACCGGGGATTGAACTCACAATCGCATGCCTGCCAAACAGGTGCTTAAGCCACTAAGCCAAACTCCCAGCCCTAGTTTTCTGAGGCAGGGTCACACTATGTAGCTCAGGCTGGCCTTGTGCTCACACTGTAGTCCAAGCCAGCCTCGAACTCAAAATGCTTCTCCTACCTCAGCCTTCTGACTGCTGCTCTTTTGATCTTTTTGTCAAAGTATTGGAGGCCATTCAAAGTACTGAGTGTAGTACTAGATGGGATAAGCTCTATATGTATATTCACTATTTCTATGGGAGAACTAGCAAAGAAATATCCCACTTCTACCCCTATCTTGCACTGCCACTGTGATAACCTGTTGATCCATGAGGACACAAGGCAGCCTCTGAAGAACAAAGTTTTCTCTCCTGTACCACTGTTATGGGTATGGTCCTGTGGTCCCGCCAAGTGTTATATAATCATGACATAGAAAGGGCTGAGTCTAGCATTCATGATTGGTTTGTTGTCTAGTGCTGGGATTGGCTATATGAGTGCTGTACCTGCCAGCAGTGGAGCTGACCTACAGTGTACGGGCAGGAAGAAGGCTTGTCTTTTCTCTCTCCCTCTTGCTGGTTCATGTGCATTGCTGTTGCAGCAGCCATGAGTGGCTGCCCTGCCACACCCCACTGCCTTAGAGCCAACTGAATATGGACTGAAACCCTCAAGAACTGTAAGATAAATAAACATTTCCTTCCCTAATTTTGGGTGTCAGGTATTCTGTCTCAGCAACGAGAGAAAAGTAACTAAGACAAAATTTGGTACCAGTGGAGTGGGGTTGCTACTGTGACTAAACCTGACCATGTGGTTCAAAAGCCTTTGGGAATGGCTTCTGGGAAGAGTTTGGAAAGGTTCAGAGATGTTGCCTGAAAGAGTGGTACTGAAACAGCTTTGGCTGTTCTGTAGAGGAGATTCTGGTCAGAGCTCAGAAGATCAGAAGGCTGATAGAAAGCCTGCTGGTAAAGACCAGGTTCAGGAGGTTTCTACTGGGAAGAAGGACTGCATTTGTTGCTAGACTCCACAGGATGTGTGTTACAGCTTGGCAGAAAGTTTTTCTGCATTTTGCTTGTGCCCAGAGACTTTGCCTAAGATTGAGATTAAGGGCAGAGGACTGATTAATCTGGCAAAGGAAATTTCAAAGCAGTCTAATGTTGAGGCAGTGGTGTGGCTATTGTTGGGTTTTTTTTGACCAGATTTATGTTGTGAATCAAGAGTAAAGAGTCCAGCATGGTGATTTAAAATGTTGTGAGTTTGACCAGGAAGCTATGGACTGTAAAGATAGAGCTGAGACCTTGATTGTTGAGAAGGAACAAGGAAATAAAAAAGATGACCTAGGGCCATCCCAGGGAGCAGCGGGTCTCCAACTTTTGCAGCTTCAAGGCAGCAAAGGTGAAAGAGTTTGCTTGGAGGAAAAAGCTGCAGAGTGCCTTGTTCCAGAGTGGCAACAGAAGCCACAGGAAGTTTCAAAATGGCAGCTGCTGCACCAGATCCCAGAATGGTGGTGGCACAGAGAAGATTTTCCTCACAATCAGGTTCACAGAGCTCAGTGATCCAGGCAATCAACCCCTACAGCCAAGAGAGAGGAAAGCCTGGCTACTGCTCCAGCTGGCAGCAGACCTTGGTGGCATCCACATGGCACTGGTTTTATGTGCAAGGAAAATGGACAATTCTGAGGGAAAGGCAGTGTCCACCCAAACTGCAGAGGGCAATATGTAAAGATGTAAGGGTGAAGCCAATGGTATAATGGAAAACCCAGAAGTCTGAAAAAACCAGGAACATGGATTGTCCAAGAAAAACTGTGAGAACTGAAAAGAATGAGCTTAAGAGAGAAGTTGTGAAAAATGGAGCCCCTGGAAGTGCCACAGGGGTGGAATCACTCAAGCCTTTTGGAGCTTGCAACCAGATTGCTTCAGATGCTAAGCATAGAGCTCCAGGACTTAATGTTCACCCTGCTGGATTTTGGACTTGCTTTGGTTCCAATGCTTTGTATTCCCCTGTTTGTAACTTTTTCAATGGTAATGTTTATCTTTGCCTTTGCATTTTGGAAATGTTTAACTTGTTTTCATCTGTATAGGGGGTTATAGTTAAGAGTTTGCCTTAGATCTCAGAGATTTGGGACTTGGAATTTTCAGCCACACTGAAACTGTTAGGGGTGTGGCAACTCTTAGAAATGGACTAAATGTCTTCTATATAAAGCATATACATGAGCCCTTGGGGGGCCAGGGGTGGGATGCTATGGGTATGGTCCTGTGGCCCTGCCAATTCTCATGTAATCATGACATGGATACAGCTGAGTCTGGCATTTGTTTTTGGTTTGTTGTCTAGTGCTGGAATTGGTGATGTGAGTTGTGCACCCATCCAGGGGTGAACCTGCCATGCAGTGTAAAGGTAGGAAGAAGGCCTGTCTTTTCTCTCTCTCCTTTGCTGCTTTGTACACTTTGCTGTTGCAGCAGCCATGAATGGCTGCCTCACCATGCCACGCTACCTTGGAGCCAACTGAATATGGACTGAAACCCCCAAGAACTGTAAGATAAATAAACCTTCCCTTTCCTAATTTTGAGCATTAGGTATTCTGTCTCAGCAATGAGAGAAAAGTAACTAAGGCAACCACTCTTCCTCCATGAACATAAACCCTAAAAAGTGAGTGCTAATGCTAAGGCAATGCCCCTGAAAGACTCAAGGTTTAAATAGGGTGTCTTAGTTACTTTTCGCTCATTGCCAAGACAAAATACCTGAGGCCCAAAATTAGGGAAGGAAAGGTTTATTCTTACAGTTTCTCAGGAGTTTCAGTTCACACTTAGTTGGCTTCAAGTCAGCATGGGGTGGCAGGGCTGCCATTCATGGTGACTGCAAGTTGCAAGGCACACTGGCCATAGAGAGAGAAGGTGGAAGGGGAAGACCCACCTTCCCTTACACTGTATCTCAGCTCCACCCCTGCGTGTGTGCCAATCCCAGCGCTAGACAACAAACTGAACACAAGCACTAGACTCAGCCCCATCAAAAGTATGAGGACTTGGGGGTACATAGTATTACCCAATACATTCCACCCCTGACCCCCAAGGACTCATTTATATCCTTATTGCAAAAGACATTTAGTCCATCTCTAAGAGTTGCCAAAGTCCTAACAGTTTCAGCACTGTTGAAAAGTCCAAGTTCCAAATCTCCTTCAAGATCTATGGCAAACTCTTATGTGTAACCCCCTGTACAAATGAAAACCAGGTTAAGCACTTCCAACATATAAAGGTACAAGGTAAACATTACTATTCCAAAAGTTACAAACAGGGGAATACAAAGCATTGGAACCACAGCAAGTCCAAAATCCAGCAGGGCAAACATTAAGTCCTAGAGTTCTCCGCTCAGCATCTGAGGCAATCTGATTACAAGCTCCAACAGGCTTGAGTGACCCCACCCCTGAGGCTCTTCCAGGAGTCTTAACTTCCATAGCCTTCCTTGGAAGATCCACGTTTCTTGGCTTCACTCTTACATCTTTACACATTGCTCTCTGGTGGGGGGGTGGAAGCTCCCTTAGCCTTTTCTTGTACTTAAAACCAGTGCCACATGGATGCCGCTGCAGGTTGGAGCAGTAGCTATGCTTTCCTCTTTCTTGGCTGTAGGGGTTGACTGCCTGGATCACTGAGCTCTCTGAACCTGATTGTGAGGAACAGATTCTCTATGCCACCATTCTGGAATCTGGTGTGGCCACCTGCATTTTGGGACATGGCATGGCCCCTGTCGCCACTCTGGGACAAGGCACTCTGTGGCTTTTTGTCACCACTCCAGGACAGGGCACTCTGTGGCTTTTTATCGCCACTCTGGGACAGGGCCCTCTGCAGGTTTTCCTCTGAGCAAACTCTTTCACTTTTGAAGGCCTGAGACTGCAAAGGCTGGAGGCCCACTGGTTCTTGGGATGCCCCCAGGCCATCTCTTTTATTCTTTTGTTCCTTCTCAGCTCCATCTTTAAAGTCCACAGCTTCTTGGTCAAACTCACAAGATTTTAAATCACCATGCTGGGCTCCTTGCTCTTTATCTGAAACATAAATCTAGCTAAGAGCGCCTAACAAAAGCCAGGCCACCATTTCAACATTTGTCTGCCTCATAATTTCACTCTGTAGAGTAATTAATCCTTTGCCCTTAATCTCAGTCTCAGGCAAAGTCTCTGGGCATGGGAAGAATGCAGACAAACTTTCTGCCAAGCTGTAACACACTTTGTGTGGAGTCCAACACCCAATGTCATTCTTCTTCCCAGGAGAAATCTCCCGAGCCTGGTCTTTACCGGCCTTTTATCAGCCTTCTGGTCTCCTGAGCTCTGACCAGAATCTCCCATACAAAACAGCCTAAGCTGTTCTAACTCTATGCATGTAGATAACATCTCCGAACCTTTCCAAACTTTCCCCGCAAGCCACTTCCAAAGACTCTTGAACCACATGGTCAGGAATAGTCACAGCAACGACCCCACTTCTGGTACCAAATTCTGTCTTAGTTACTTTTCGCTCATTGCCGAGGCAAAATACCTGATGCCCAAAATTAGGGAAGGAAAGGTTTACTCTTACAGTTTCTTGGGAGTTTCAGTTCACACTTAGTCGGCTCCAAGTCAGCATGGGGTGGCAGGGCTGCCATTCATGGTGGCTGCAAGTTGCAAGGCACACTGGCCATAGAGAGAGAAGGTGGAAGGGGAAGACCCACCTTCCCTTACACTGTATCTCAGCTCCACCCCTGGGTGTGTGCCAATCCCAGCACTAGACAACAAACTGAACACAAGCACTAGACTCAGCCCCATCAAAAGTATGAGGACTTGGGGGTACATAGTATTACCCAATACATAGGGTTTCAGCACATGTAATTTAGAATAGTAAAATGCATCTATCTGTATGAATAGACATGACCAATTGCACATTTACTTTTCTTCTAATAATAATACCACCTAAGGTACCATAAGTAGCACTGTAGTAAATCCATATACTGATCATTAGGCATGAAATTTAGGCATATTTTCTTATGTACATCTATGATAAAGGTAAGTGAAATTCCACTTGGAGCCACGTTGTAACTTAGGCACACATTTTCTGAATTTAACTGAAATAGAATATAACTGGCTAGAGTAGTACACAATACATTGTTTTTATTCTTGTAGTAACTATGTTTGTGGAAGAGGCTCAGTTTCTCTTTTACTGTGCTGTCTTTGACCTATTCCAAACAAGGTTATATCCTCAGTGCTCCACAAAAATTGCTTTCATCAAAGTTTCTAACGACTTCCATTTTACTGTGTACCATGATCTATTCTTGGTTTACATCCTAATTATCAGAATCATTTGTTATAGTGGAAAACTCCCTCTTTATTCATTACTCTTTTACTATTACTGCTTTTTTTCAGTTTCAGGACCATCATTTACTTTCTCCTACATCACTGATTGCTCCATTTTAAGTCTTCCTTTCCTATTCAAACTCAGTGTAAGAGAATCCCAGAGCTTTGTCAATGGATGACTTTTTCTCTGTATGTATATTTACTTTTTTGGTGTGATCGGATTCAGAGTTCTCTTTTTATTTACTGATCATAAGCTGATGACTCTCAAATTCATGCCTCCAGTCAAAATCTCTACCCTGAGCTCTAGATAGTGTATCCAACTACCTATTCAACATCCCTCTGTATGTGCATAAAAGATGCGTCAAATAATATGCCTAAAATATTCTCTCATTCAATACTGCTTTTTCTGCCTCTCCAATTTGATTAATCTCAATTCTGTCCTTCCTGTTGCTCAGGCCAGTTACCTTTTCCATTTCCTTTTATCTGTTTTTCTCATTGAATTTTTAAGGAAATCTTCATCTTAATTATGAGAATGTTTTCATAATCTGATCAGTTCCTTTGCTATAGCCCAACCTCCTATCATCTCTAGCTTTTATGACCATAACATGTTCTTTAATATTCTTCTCTGCTTTTATTCTTGTCCCATAGTTTCCTTCCAAACATAGCGGCTAAATCAATACTGTTAAAATACATCAGATCATGCCATTCTTCTGCTCACAAATCAACTCATCTTTGATTCATGATCATTTGAGACAAATACAATTGTAAACCACTACAATGGCTTACAAGGCCATGTGCTGGGCTTATCTTTGGCATCTTTAATCTTCTCTCCCATTTGTTCAGTTTGCTCAGACCATACTGATCTTGTGCTGTTTCTCAAACACTATAGGCAAGTCCTTACTTTAGGGCCTTTTCCACAGCTCTACTTCTAGCTCTACTTCTCTCTTTCTATGGGCATTTGTGATATATTCTTTCATTCCTTAAACTGTGGTCAAATGTCACCTTTTAAATGAGAACTGGATTGACAACCCAGTGAATTGCTGTCTCTGGTTTTCCTACTTCCACTCCCTCTAACTCCGCTCTACCTTACCTGCTTTATTTTCACTTCTCACTATTTATCTTTTTGAGACAGGATCTTGCTGTGCAGCTCAGGCTGGACTTCAGCTCATGTTGTAGCCCAGGCAGGTCTCAAATTCGAAACGATCCTCCTGCCTCAGTCTCCTGAGTACTGGGATTACAGGTGTGTACCACCATGTCTGACTCACTTCTCATCATTTAACATACTGTATACATAACATAACTGCATTATTACTGGCTGTTTATCTCCCTCAACTGAATGTAAATTCTTTGGAAGCTATTGTTGTTCTTGGTTTTTGTTTTCCCAATTAATTGATTACAATTTTATGTTTTGCTACTGTAAACATCTTTGTTCATAAAGCTTTTTGCTCAAGGGATTTTGTTTTCTAAAATGGATTCTTGGAGATAAGATTACTGAGAAAAAGGTATTTTTAATGCTCTAACAAATTGCTTTCCAACTGAATTGCAATAATTTATATTTTCACCATCACCATACTAGTTTATTTAATTATATTGTTAATAGAGTACTGTTAATTTTGACAGTTTATTTGCTAAACAATACTAGTTATGTAACTACAAGTCATATGATATTAAGTATGTCTTGTGTTTTACATTTGCTTTGTTTTTCCCCTCTTATTAACCACATGTACCTATCTTTAGTCTAATTACCTTTACTGTTTTATATTTTATTTTTGTTGTGGATTGAGAACTGATGGTCAATTTAAATGCCAGATGAACTGAATCAGCATGGGGCTGAGTGTAGATGGCCCATCTGGGGACTGTTGCCAGCATAAAAAGGAGACCTGGAAGGGAAGAATAGCATTGTGGGTTCTCCTAAGTGAGTGTTGTTGTTTGGAGCTGTTGGTTCTTTTGGAGCTGTTGATTCTCCTGGAGGAACTCATCATTCTGGCTTCCTTGATGTGAACTCAGCTGTTATCATCAGAGGAGCTCAGGACCTTGTCACTAAGAGTGGCTGTGCTTCACTTTGGGGGAGTTCTGGCTCTTACTCTGCACTTTGCTTCTTGGCTCCAGTGCAAAACACTCAACCTAATGACACAGATCCTTCACCCTGCTGGCACAGACTTTCTAGCTTCCACCGCTGATCTTTGGGCCTTACCAGTGCAGATCTGTGAAATAGACTTGCATGAGTCATTGTCCTCGGCTCTAGGCCTCCAACTGGACTCGTGGGAGGCATTATCATGGGCTTTATGTCTTCACCTGGACTCAGGCAGGTTATTGTCATTGGATCCAGGCCCCTGGCTGGATTCGCTAGGTCTTTAGTATGTGAACAGATTTCCTGCACTTCTTGTATTTAACTCTGTGAGTGACCATAATACAATAATACTATAAATTATATGTCCTGCGTTGTTTTATTTTCCTTGCAGTCCCCTGACTACAACAATTTTCTTGTTTAATATTTGCTTAGTATATTTCAAAATACATATTCATTTTATTTGGGTAATTATATCATAGATATTGTAACTTTGTTGTCATTTAAAAATAAATCTTTAAATTTATAAAGGTAAATCTTCAGCAGCTTTTTTGAATATGGATATGACAGAGAGAGAGATTACCTTGGAAAATTATAAATGTTTGCAAAATTTTTTCCATCTCACAGTGCATGGAGCTCAATACATATCTATTGAATGGAATCTTGAAGAAAGAGTTTGAAGTATTTGTAGGAAAGGTTATTCCTGACGAGTGTCTACTGTCCCTACAAAAATGTGGCAAAAGTGCAAATCAAGTAGAGCAAAAAATAAACAGAGGTTTGGTGTGTAGATGAGCATGACTTGGAAATGTATTTCCATTGATAAACTGTCAGCATCAATTGTACTTTTAAATTTTCCTTTTCTAAGAATTTATTCTCAGGTACCAATTCCTAGTCCAGGAGAATGACATTGATTGTAGATAATTGAGACTGAACTTTTGGGGTGATTTTAAAGGTGACTATCAATCTCTTCATATTTTGCTTGTTGGTATTTTAAAGACCTGATGATAATGATCTTACACTTGCAGCCAGGGCAAGCTAAAAGAATCTCCCATTACTGCAAAGACCCTGTCAGAGACCATTCACTCTACTGGACTTTTTTTTATATCTTCACTTAAGATTGCCATATGGTTTCTTTTGCTTTATTACATTACATGTTCTAAAACCTTTACCCTAAAAGTGAATTTATACTGATGCTATGCAGAAAGATCAGGTTTGTACCATGGAGAAGCAACCAGCATCAGTTAAAATGTAGCCTCTATTTAGCTATGTGCAGCAGCATCACAAAACACTGTGAGGTGAAAATGAAGGATGTCTTTGAACCCAAAGAGAATTTAAGTAGGCAGAATGTAATTATCCAAGATAGACTTAAGTCAGGATGATGGGGTTAACATTCTTACTAACATCTCTTCTAATTGAAGAAAATTGAAACTAACAGCAGCTAATTTCCCAAAATATGAGTGATATACCTTTTCCTAGTGTCTCCCATTTTCTCTTTAGTGATGGTGTCCTAGGTAAGGGCCAGGTTTTATCTAATCCACCTATCTGTTACCAACAAAACTGTTGTTCTTGAAGATGAAAACGTAATTTAGATTTCTTTAATATGAGGAGATACATAATATCTATTTTGGACTCCAGGTCAAAAACAAGACAATACAAAATACTTGACCCTGCCCCCCAAAATGTCTAAAGAGCATGACATAGAGGAGGTCAGGTTTGTAGAGTTTTGAGTTACTTTTTTCTTTAACATTAAACTGGATAAAATTGAATAAAGCAATGTTCAATTGACTGAATCTATGGCAACATTAAAATGTAGAATCTTGAGAAATCTTACCTTTTAAACAAGTAATCCACACTATAATAAGAATAATATTTCTTTAAATGTAGTGTGCTTGACCTATCTTTTAAAAACTTTTAAAAACTTCTCCCCTACTATAAACTGTTGCACATAGAGACTATCCTTTCATTTGAATACAACCACAGCACAACGTAAACTGCTGGCACAAAATAGATGCTCAATACAAATGACCAAACGCTTGCAAAATGAGATTATTTCTTTACACAGTGACAGTTAATGACAGGAAATTTTCTAGAAAAGAGTAACTACAGTTTCTTTTTCTTTTGGGATTCATCTTTTTCTCAGATTCATTAATCTTTCCTTTTTCCATTTCTAAAGACAATGTCCAACTTGCACTCTCCCAGTGTTCAAATATTTTCTTATTTTTCTTCTAATCAAAGTAATCATTGTTTTATAATTAAATGCATTTGATTAACAATGGAGTTTCTAATTCTTACCCTTAAGGAAATTATTTTTAATTTCAATCTCAGTTAAAAACGATGAATGCAAGGAAGATGTTGCTAATATAGGGATATATTAATTTTGTATTCCAAACTAGTTTTAACTCATTTGTTCTTAAAATGACACTTCAGACAGCAACATGCTCCTCTATGGCAACCTGAAGAACTAGTAAAGGGAAGCTTTGGGGAACAGGTATGAATGCCCACACTTTCCCTTTAGGATCTCATGAGGCTAGCCAGTTGAGATTCTGCTATGATGAGCTTTGCAACTCATGGCAGAAGGTAGAGATATTAAGTGTGATATGACATTCATGCTCACAGACAAACCCAACATGTGTGAAAATTGAAATCACAAGGCTACAATGATACTTTATTTACTCTAGGTTTTTACGCTGTGATATATAGATGGCAGATTCGACTTGAATAAACAAATCTCCAAATATTTAACTCTCTTTAAAATCAAGAGTTTTCTTGTTTTTGGTCACCATTCCAAGTTCAAAATGTTCGGTGATTTACTTGGAACTACACATTTCATAGAGTTACGTATGCATGGTTTGGGATTAGGATAGACATCAGTCAGAAATATTGCAACATTGTAAAAAGTGCTGTTCTTGCAGAATTTCCAACCCAATTTAAACCTATCCATTCTTGATATCTTCTGAGAGTAGTATTTAGTATCATGGGATTCATAGCCCAATTTTCTGACCGAACAGGTTCAGGTAATTTCTGAAGCGCTTATGATAAGCAACTTCAAAGTTGTGCCTAAGCCTCTGGCTTTAGATATTATCCCAAATCACAACATATTTCTTTTGTAAATATCCCTTCATCTACAGTTAAGCTGAATTTGATTATCTGTATGTAAATGGTTAATGCCACTCACCAGACTTCTTTTGAGTTATTTTCTCCAAATATTATTCAGCACATGGGCTCAAGAAATAACTAATTTTATTTTTATTATTACTTTTATTTTTTGTTTATTGTTAGCTTAAGATATGGGGTAATTGATTTTTTTTTGTTATACAACTCACACAGTACATTCCATATACATAAATGGCACTCATGTGGTAATTTTCATTATTTGCAATATTGCCTATCTTTATGTAGAATTCAAGGCAATGAACATGTAATACTTACTATTTCAAGCCAGTAATAGACTCTAGCTATGTAAATGTAATGTAGGAGTTAGTTAGACTGGAAATATCTACTTACATTCTAATGGTCGAGTAGGATGTATACATGAGCAAAAAGGTACAGGGGCATTTGCTATTTTGGTTGTGTTATTTATCATCTGAGCATCCTTCTAATTGGGGCAAAAAGGTATCAAGATGCATGATAATCCAGTGGTGTTAGAAATGGTATTGGCCATTACTTTACTTCATCCACTGGTAGAGAGGAGAGCACATTGTGTGCACTCGGATATACGTGTGTTTCTACCTCAGAGTTTGAATCTTGAAGTGATGATGCAAAGGCAATAGATCTGATTAAAGGTATTTTTATGACAAACGTTGTGGAGATGAGGATCAAGAAATATGATCTGCTAGTACTGTTAGGCGGCCTTAAGTGACATAATAAACAGATATCGAGGATGTTGGTTGTATTTTTCCTCCATTGCGTTCTTGTCAGACCTGTGATCCTACCTTTGTGAATATCATTTGTACTTGCAATCTTTCCATATTATTTTCCTTTTAATAGAAAATGCCTGATGAACAGTTAAAAAATATGCCATGATATATGACATTGATGTATGTAAGATTCAGCAATAATATCGTGTACTTATCAGAGTATTATTTCCTAAACCTTCAGATTAATTTAATATGTGTTGTATGCTTATTTAGAAGGGGTAGAGGGGACAGAAGAGAACTCAACTCTTGGTTCAGTTCATTTTTCATAACATGATACTAGAATAAATTCCTTCTACTAAGTAATCAGCCCAATCAGATCTACCTTCAGAATCTATCTAGAATCTGAAAACTTCTCATGACTTCTCTTACCTCAGTAGTGGCTCAAGCCATCATTATCACCCTCATGAACTGTTGAACTAGCACCTTGCTGGACTCCTTGTTTGTGCCTTTCTCTCTCTACACTCTCTGGTCAGCACACTATGTCCCCCTGACACCAAACGAGACTGTGTCATATTCTATGTGCAGTCTTGCCTGGTAAGTCCTCAACCGTTTGGCCCCTCTTCCATCTCTCTGGGCTTTGCTTCTTCATGCTTTTTTCCTCATCAATGTATGCGAAGTATGCACTTCGTGAAATCTTTATATTTGCTCTTCTTTCATGGAATTATTCTTCCTCCAGGTACCTAACTGAGTGCTTTCTCATTTTCTTCAAGTCTTTCCTGGGATGTCATCTTCCTGTTTAGTCCTATTGAGGTCAACCTATTTAAAGTTGAAACACTATTCTCCTTCTCCCCTCTATACTTTCCATAGAAATTAGTTTGTTTTGCTCTAATCTAGATTGGCTCCTTGGGTTCAAAGAATCCTCCTGTCTCAGCCTCTGAAGTAGCT